>VUQJ01045466.1:6614-23155 GCA_015108635.1 Andinoacara biseriatus
TTGTGGGGGAGGAGGGGAAAAAAAAAAAAAAAAAAAATCCAAGGGGTACAAGGAGTTAAAGAGAGGGACAAACTGGAGTAGGATGGATGATGTCTTGAACAGACCCTCGCAGTGAGAGGCAGATATAAAAAGAGAAAGGGATTCAGAAAAAAGGGATAAAAGGGAAAAGCATAATCAAAAGTAAGTGGGATGGAACAAAAGAAACAGAGAAGGGTGAGAGGTGGGCAGACTGACCTTGAAAAGCTTGAGAGCCTCTGTCTGCAGAGCTTCAGAGGGCAGAGTGGTGAGAGGCGAGTGCAGACCCTCCTTAGAGAAGCTCAAGGCCTCACTCTTCCACAACACAGACTCTGGGAAAAGACAGTGAAGGACACACACACACACACACACACACACAAAGATTGAGTTTCAAAGTTTTAATGCCAGCAGCTGACAAAAATTCACACGCAGCGCTCCAGTTGTAAACGGTGTCTGTGGTGTAGATCAAAATAAGAAGCAGCGTGCTACTGCATGCATTTGTATTCACTTATAGATAGTCTAAGCCCTTTAATAAATGCACCCACTGTATCTGTCCAACTCTTACAGAGATCAGGATGTAGTATCAGTTTTCTGGTTTTCATTTGCTGTGTTTTACATGTAGAAACGGCTCATTTTGTGAGAAATACTTTTAACTAATATTTTATGCAGAAAACACTCTACTTGTGAAAACACAAAGCAAGTATGGTGGGTACATGTGACATTTTAAAAATAGGATGAATTGTGTTGCACTGGCTGCCTACAGTATATAAGCTGGCTTCCTTCCCAGATGTCTCTCTCTCTCCTCCTGGAAGCCGTGGTTGGCTTTCGTTTACTTTGGTTTGATTGTGTTGTAGTCATCCTTAGTTTAAGTCACGTGTAGTTTAAAGGTTAGCACCTAGTTTTCTTTAGTTCACCTTTCCTCTGATTACAGTTAATAAATTGGCTTAGTGAAAACTGTTACTGTGCTGTTCTCTTTTCTTTTTATGTCCTGAACAAGGCCGGCATAACAAGTAGGGGCCTGTCCAGGATAACCTAATAACTTTTGTAACAAAGTAACCCAAAACAGAACTGTTCTTTAAGCAGGTTTCTTACCAGGGTCTCCCTCTGCATCAAGGAGTTTACCAATGAGCTGCTCATACTCTGTGCCTACTTTGAAAGCTGCACTGCTACCAGCTGCCACAGTCAGGTGATACAACCATGTATCCTATGTAAAATAAAACACACTAATTAATATGCAAAAAAAATTTTTTTTTTGAATAAATAAGTTCAATAACATATTTACTGCCAGGCTACCTTCTCTTGCTTGGTGCCAATGAGCAGGTATGTAGGACTCTGATCTCTCGGCTGGACCACTAAAGTGTAATGGGAGGAGAGAAAACCTCGACTGCCTGCCTCATAGTCTTCGTCTGAATCGCAGGAGCGATCCACTTCCTGCACTGATGCTTCCTGCATTTGCAGCTGACCCAGAGGAAGCTGAAACAGAGAAAGAAAATCTTTCAATTATTAAGACAGCTGCTATGAAGCACTAAAATAAGTCTTAATAACTTGAGAGATCTGTTCCATGAACCTTGTCCTCCTGGTTGCGATAGTAGTAGAAGACTCTTCCAACCAAAGAACACCACACCAGTTTTGAGTGCCCGTGTTTGACCTGAAAACATAATGACAAAAGTATGTGAAAAGTTTTAGGACAAGTTCCAAGGCCACCAGGAAGTTAGTCACTACAATGATAATGTGATATTAGAAAGCTTGCGCATTTTTGAAACTCCTGACATAGACTGAAATATGTTAAAAAAGGACATTTCTGCATCTGACCATCTGCTGGGAAGCTGGCATGCAAATTACTTAAGAAGTAAAGTGGAAACTAATTTCATCCACACATTGACTCCCCTGCTGCATTTGGTGTCATATTAAACAGGGATGCAGCTGGAGACGATAATCACATGCCATTTTCCTGAGGAGAACTTCTTTCAGAGAGTTTCTTGCATCGGAACAGAGCAATGATGTCACTGGAGGATGCCTTCCAGACGAAGCCAGCTGTGCTTCCCTCAAAAGGGGTTACCGGGGTTAACTGCGCTCTGAGGGGCAGAACATCCCCTCCCTGAACTGCTATCATGTCACAACAGATCAAAGCCAACTCACAGGAAGGGAGTGTGGTGTTGGTGAGCTCCATCATATCAACTTGGGGCTGTCAGTCATCTGCCAGTAACTCATCACACACACTTGTCAGACATTTAAGTGTTTTAATTTTAGCAATTTTGGCAGGCTTCAGCTAAGAAAAGGCAGGGAGAGATTGGATGACGGTGGAAGGAAAGAGGAAAGGACCTCTGTAGCGTTTCGATAGCTCTGGTTTTGTGGTGGTGTCCCAACATGAAGGAGGTTTTATAGGAATCTGCCTTAAGAGTGCTCTATTCAATGCTCCATTCACCAGTGGCCACTGTATTATGCACTACATCTGTCATGATTTCTGGCAACGTCTTTAGTAGAGAAAAAGCCTCCAAAAACCTATAAAAATATCTTCTTTGAGTGTTACAGTATACGACAAACCCAAGAAGACGTTTAATGACATGCAGAAATCCTTTGCCTTCTTTCTGAGAGATGGATGGCAAGATTGTTAAAGTCATGATGGCCATCTTACTAGACTGGATGTAACATTTACATATCACCACACCGCACAAATCTAAATGCATGCACTCACACCAAGAGGCCCACAACTGTGCACGAACCTTTGTCATTTGTTTAATTTTACTAGAGATTGCCTGAAACAGCAATAACACAATATCTCACCAATTCAGTTCCTACTTTGCAGTAAGAATATGACATTTGTCTAAAGTGCATTTTTGTTAGCCAGTCCAGAAAACGGATCACTCTGGGCTTTGTAATGCAAATAGCTGCAGCACAAAACACACACACACACACGCACACACGCACACACACACCTATCTACCTTAGAGGTAATGGTAGAGTGCTTTCCTGCTGTGTTACCAGTCTCTATCCCAACTACTTCTTTAAGTTCTTTAAGTAAAACATGTTTAAATAATTAAACATGACTTCTGACCTTTGTAAGCCAACCCCTCACAGAGGACTTTGCAGTTGCCTCCACAGTAAGCGGACTGCTGGCCTGGACCTTGAGTATGTTCTGCAGAACTCTGATCCACTCCTCCAGGATGTTGGGTGAATCTGCGGTCAAATAGAAGGTCTTCTTCTCTGTAATCAACTGATTAGATGAAAAGGAGAAATATGGGAAAAATGCTAAGCCAGGCACACTGAGACAACAGCATCATGTCAGAAGAGATCAGAATCAGCTTCTGAAGAGCCATGAAAACATTCCAGTCCAGTTCTATACGTGATGTCATCTTAGGCTGCTTCGGTGGTATGCAGCAGTAAAGTTATTCAGTGCTATATTAAGCATGCTGAGTGCGAGAGTGAACATCCTACTGCATAATATATCTTTTTTTCTTAGATGTCACAATTTTAAAACAGCAAATAATCACTAATATTTTAAACACTTTGAGTAATAGTGCCAGTTTTGGGTATCTTAAGTTTGGGATCGCTTGCAAAGCAGTACGTTTTGACTCACTTGAAATGTCTGCGCTCCTTCTCCACGTACTATACAGCAGGAAGAGTTTAGCTCAATTTGACCCTGAGGTTTCCTGATCACATCACTCTGAAAAGACACACACACACACACACACACACACACAAAAATCTAAATTTTTGTCCAACATTATACAGGAATTCAACCAAAAACAAGGACTTGAGTGACCACAAACGAGCATTCTTGTTAAATTTAGACTTCAAAAGTGTAAATATTATATGCCTTCATTTCAGCCATCCTGCATTTAAACACACCAGTCTTAAAAAAAAATTGTACAATGTTGTCCATGCAGGCTGAAAAACCTTACAAGGAAGCAGACAGGCATACTCTAAGCAAGAGAAACTCACAGGAGACTTATAGTAGAGGATCTCTCCATTTCTCAAGATGAACCAGCGACGTTTCCAGGCTTTCACCTGACTGCCCATCTTCAGCAGATATCCAGACTTCTCTAACATCTCCTACAGACAAAAACAGCACAGAAAACTTTCTACTCAATAACTACTAACTGATTAGTCACTGGTATTTCAGTGGTCATCTTGATTATAGAGTTTAAAGCGGAGGTGCCTCTACTCACAGGCCCAGTGCTCTCACAGGAGTAGGATGAGGTCCGCTGGACTTTATGTTCTGGTTCAGAGTAGTCACTGTCCAGGGAGTAGGCATCAGGTGGAATGGCATAATCACTTTCCGAACTAATAGAGGACATGGACACACCTGTGGTACCAGAGAATTGTGCGGAAAACAGGAAAAGACACAGAGGCAAGGTAACTTAATTGTAGTAAAGGCAAACAATGCAGTTAAATACTCAATAATTTGACTGGCAGCAGATAAAAGAATCAGGACTACTGCAGTGTTGCAATGTGGTATTTTGAAACCCAATGTCTTTCTAGTCAGCAGAAAACTCATATCTTTGTCTATTTTATAGTGAATTTCTGTTCATTTTCTATCAAGCCATGTTTTCGTTTTGTGTCAAAGTGTTTAAGTGTGGATTTTTCTTTCCCTTTTTTTTTCTTCTGTATTTTAACATTTAAAAAAAAATGTTCAGAAATAAAAAGGTATATATAAGTTGGCTAACATTTATTATATTATTTCTATCATAGTAATCTATAACCATCACCTCTCTTGACAGCACGCGGGCTGCCAGGGACGCTGCCCTTCCTATCAGGGCTCAGAATGGAGGTCCGCACACTGGCCAGAGAGCTGCTGTCATCCTCTGACCCAGAGTCATCATCTGGCAGAGGGACACTGCTGATTTGAGTGGCTTTCTACGGCACACATAATAAAAATAACACAGATGAAAGCCGGTGTCTTGCAACACACAGGAACAAACTTTCATTATGCTGTATATTGGCATCCAAACTGGAAAAAGTAAAGCAAATGTGAAAATCCACAGAAAATATTACTTACCCCTTTCAGTGTGGTATATACTGGTACACTAATATTCTTATAGATCAACTGGGTAAATGGACCTGCAGCTGGATACTGAGGTAAGTTGGACCCTGCAACATACATTTGCATTAAAGGACAGAACATGTTTAACAAGCTGTCTGTTTAAAGCGTTTTTCAGGTTTTAGGGTTAAACACCATATAGATCACTATTCCTAACGTGGCTATATAACACTGAAGAGATGCCACTGTGACATCATCCATTGACAATGAAGTCTGTATGAGCTGAGCATTTTAGCCAGTTTCTTTTTAAAACTGAATATGACATGAGTAAAACCCAAGGGACCCTACACGATTGTCACGAGGAAGCCATATCCAAAAATATGCCCTGCTTTACCATCCTATTTTTAGTCCAGTGGTGCCACAATTTATAAAATGAATGTCATGTTGTATTCAATAACACTTCAGACTACCAAATGAGACTATAAGCATGGATTCCGTAGGCAAGCACGGGGAGAAACACAGCGCATGCAACTGACTGCAAGCCTGCTGCCCACCATGGGTTAAAGTGGGCCAGAACAATACAAAAAGGCATTCTTGCACCTTCAGTTAATATATGAACAGGCTTCAGTAACCACCACAGTGGTAAACATCCAGAAAAGAGTCTCACCTATGAAAAGTTGGAGAGCACCAGGCTGATACACACTTACTGGCTAAAGACGCTGACTGCACTCCACGAGTGCCTGGCAGCACAAATAACACAGCTGCTAAAAGCTAAGACATCTCTGGAAGGCCGGACAGTTCTGATCCCCGAGGATCCCCAGTCACATCCAACTACCAGCCAATAACATGCCCCAGCCCAACATGGAAACTCCTGTTGGGCATCATAGCAGCAAAGATGAGCAGGCACATGGCTCAATACATGAAGGGGCCCAGACCAGGGAAGTAAAACACCAGCTACGGGCAGATAGAGCAGTCACTCGAGACTGTAAGACCAAACTGACCAACCTGTGCATCATCTCGATTGATTACAAGAAAGCCTATGACTCAATGCCTCATGCATGGATCCTGGAATGCCTAGAACTGCAGAAAAGCAGGAAAGAACAGGAACCATCATGGAAGGACAGGCCCCTGCACAGCATGTACCACCTGCAGATAGAAGATCTGGCTCATATAAGAAAATCCTACCAATGGCCTGACAAAGCAGGACTGACAGACTGCACAGAGGCACTAAACATGGCAGCACAGGAACAAGCTCTGAGCACAAGATTGATAGAGGCAACCCCAAAAAGGCAAGACCCCAGGTGCAGGCTGTGCAGAGATGCCCCTGAGACAATTAAACGCATAACGGCAAGGTGCAATATGCTAGCAGGCAGAGCACACGTGGAATGCCATAACCAAGTTGTATAGTTATATAGCATAGTATACAGGAACATTTGTGCCAAGTATGACCCGGAAGTCCCGAGTTCAAAATGGGATACGCCCCCAAGGGTGGTTGAGATTGACAGAGCCAAGATCCTGTGGG
This sequence comes from Andinoacara biseriatus, assembly GCA_015108635.1. Classification (NCBI taxonomy): domain Eukaryota; kingdom Metazoa; phylum Chordata; class Actinopteri; order Cichliformes; family Cichlidae; genus Andinoacara; species Andinoacara biseriatus. Next base: position 13,133 of record VUQJ01045466.1, read on the forward strand.
ACTTCCAGATACTGTATAGACAGACAAACTTGTGATGGCTAACCAAATGGAAATAGTAGTAGTGGACAAACAAAGGAAAAAGGCCGTAGTGATAGACGTTGCAATACAGAGTGACAGCAACATCAAGAAGAAGGAACACAAAAAGCTTGATAAATTCCAAGGAATCACAGAAGTGCTAGAAAGGACGTGGAAGGTGAAGGTAACAGAGGTCCCCATGGTAATCGGAACACTCGAGGCAGTGACCCCTGGCAATGACTCCACCAGATTCCAGGAACGACATCTGAGATCTCTGTCCAGAAGAGCGCAGTCCTGGGAAGAGTGCAGTCCTGGGAACAGCTACGATAATGCACGGGACTCTCAAGCTCCCAGTTCTCTGGTAGAGGACTTGAGCTTGGAGGACAAAGACCGCCCCCCAGGGCGAGCTGGGATTTTTCAAACCTTTTACGCTGAATGCATCGGCCGTGGCACACCGTACTTCAAAAGTCCCGCCGTTCATTGACTTCTGGCAACAAATACCGTAATACCCGTATATGGCTGTGAAGTGCAATTTCTGAGCTTTCTTAACCAGCTTTTGCGTAACGGCAGGAAATCGGCGCTTCAGCGGCGATCACCCAGCGTTAAAGGGTTATGTATATAAATAAAATAAAAGATTGCATTTGTAGATGAAGCATTTGCTTTTTTTTTTCAACAGTACTTGTACAGCATGCAAGACATCACACCCATGTCAATGAAACCATTAACATTGTATTTGTTTTGTGATGTAGATCCTAAAATGATGGATCTGTTTGATTTCAAATGACTCTTTAGTCAAGTGAATTGCTGGTAACTGCAACAAGGGAGTATAAAATGACTACCGGATGCATTCTACTCCGACACTGTGATTCATCACATGAAAATAGCAATTTTCCTGGGTTTAGTTATGCAAAACATGTAGTTAAAAACTTCTTTTAGGCCAGCCATGTATGGGGTTAAGGTTTATGGAGGAAAAGTCACACGCTGAATAAATGCTATTTTTCCTTTTTTCTATTTTATGATAAGCTCACACTTCAGTATTATGTGTTAGCTGGGTCTGCAGGGATTTTGTCCCAGTCTCTCTCCTGCTTTGGCTACTGCCCTTAGCAGCTGACTCCAATCAGCAATAAGGACAGAAGTATTTAAGGCCAAGGTGAAGACAGCTCTAGTGCCAGAGTGCCCTTGCAGTGTGTTTTGACTGTGTATAAGGATTGTCATTTAACCTTTTAACTAACTGTTTTAATCAATATCTAGGTTATAAGTACATGGATGTGTTAACTTTCTGCAGCTCCTGATTAAGAAAACCGCAGGAACCTTGCTCCTGCAAGGTTTGGTGACCTTCTGCATCACCAGCGAAAGTCAAAAATGAACGAGCACAGTTTTAAAGGAGACATATCATGCAAAATCCATTTTTTTAGCCCTTAAATACATTTTTTTGATTGTTTAGGAGTGCAGGAAATTTAAATGTATTCTCTCCCGGTGTTGCATAGGTATCTTTATATTCTTTTTGGGTCATAATTTTAAGTATCTTCAATTTTCTGTATTCCCTGTTACGTTTTCTTATCTGTCACATCACAGTATTTGCCGTGGAACTGGTAAACAAGAGCATGGACTTCCGGCTAACCATTTCATGAAGTAAACACTCTTAAGATAAATAATAATATAAAGCAGGATGAGTCAAGACAAATCCGCTTTTACACAATTTTGTATCCACAATAAAAAGATTTGAAATTATTTTGAAGCAAAACAAAGCAATACTTTCAGTGGTTTAGTTTGCCAGACATCAGAATTTGCCAGCAACTGATGCACCTTAAGATAAAAAACATACCAGGAAGCTGAAAACCTGAGCAAGCTATAACAGTCCACAACAGTTATTTAGCAGCCAGCTGCACGTACATAGCAGTTACAAATTTCAATAGTCCAAGTACTGTCAAACCTTACTGCATGCATCCTGACAAAATGGATGATGTCGAGACAAAAAAAAACACAGCAGTAATTACACCCAGACCAAGTCCTTTCATCACAGCTTATTACAAAGCAGCGTCTCCTTATGCTACTCTTTTCCTCCCCCCTTCCCATTATCATGGGGGGTTGGGGCGGGGGGGCTCCTCCTGAAGATGAGTCCACACCTGTTCAGGTGTTGGGAGCCTCAGGCCAAAGGAAGTGACATCAAAAACAGCAATGACAGATCCAAACAGACCCTGTTCTACCCACACATCAGCTTAAGCATCAGCTGAATGACATGCCTCTTCACAGTACTGAGTCATTTCCCACAAAACAAGCACTGCCACAACCCAAGCTCAAGACACACACACGCACACACAGAACAACGAGTACAAACATAGGGTTATAGAGGACAAAATCGTTTTTGTTGACTTCCTGATTACAGAGTTTAATTCGTTGCTGTAGTATAAATGTTTTGATGATAGAGTTTCTTGCCTCTGGCTGTAGGGGACTCACCTCGGCCAGGGCTTCTGCCTCCAAGACTGGCCTCTGACACTCTCATTCCTGACTTAGCCACAGCGTAGATCCGACTCTCCTGCAGAAAGCAACACAGTCAGAAATATTCAAGACTATTCAACTTAAACATGATTACCACTTTCAGATAGTGTAACATTTTGGCACTTGATAATTCTGTAAGGAAACGACTTGACGTACTGTAAACACATTAAGGAGCTATTGCTAATGCGTGCATTGTTTTTAGTTCAACAAAAAACAACAAACAAACAAAAATCATACAAGAAGCATTCAGATGTTGAATATATAATACTTGTCTCTCATACCCATGAAGGGAATCGGTGTAAAGGAGGTGTTGGCGGCTTAAGAATTTCTGGATCTAACCGCTCTAGCTCTTCTGCAAGCCCCACAAATGAAACTCCATCCCGGGACAGTTCCTCTGATGTTGGGCCCTCCACTACTCCATCCATGCTGTCTGGGAGTCCATCATCAATGTCCGTCTCTTCCACAACCTGAGAGAAAGGTGATGAGCTGGTGCCGGCGCTCTTAAGAGTGGAGGAAGTAGAGGAAGGTGTCATAATGTCTATGTTAACATTGAGGTGGTGGAGTTTGTCCAGGCTGGGCTGAGGCTGGCTGTAGTGCTTCTTGACCAGTTGGATGCTATCTCTGGGGGTGAGCGGAGTCCGTACCTTAGGTAACGTCATGCTGGTGCCTGACTGGTGACCCAGAGGCGGGTGAGGCTTGGGAAAGGGATTGTTGGTGGAGGGGGAACGAGACAGCAGCACGCTGTTGGGTGCTATTCTAAAAGACGGTTCTGGAGAACTTGGTCCATGTGCCATCTCGTAGGCCGAACATGAAGAGGACGAGGAAGAGGAAGAGTGAAGACACTGAGAGCGAAATTTGCTGTTGAGCTCATCAGAGGAGTTGTCTCTGTCAGAAGACCCTGCCTGGCCCTCCGGAAGCTCTGGTGCACTGATGGAAAGAGAATTGGTGGGGCCCTCCCTGCTCCGACTCTGAGAGAGAACATCACGAGCCGCCAGGTCTCCGAGGCAAATCCCTTTACTGACTTGCTCAGGAGTTCTTTTCACATCTGAGAAAGTACAACAAGGTGTGATTAAATCAGAGCTAACTTATAAAAGATGGCGAGTATGCTGATGAAGTGGTTTATTACATTTTTTTTTGTACAGAATGCTACAGCACAGCAGCTGAAAGTCTTCTAAACATTTAGGAGTATTCCTTTATACATGCTGAACTTATTAAGAAGACAGGAAACTTATTTTATGAATATTAATGTAAGCATGAGTAACAACAACAAAAGTAATGCAGCAGACGACATCATTACCTACTGCAGACGCGTCTCTTTGGACTGTGAAAAAGTCTTGAGCCACCCCTCATTTCTTTTTATTTTGCTTCCAAGGAGCCTGACTTTCTTGTAATTTTTTAAAGCAGCCTTGAACAATAGTTTCCAGACTTTTCTTGGGACATTGAATAGTTTTTTTTTGAATTTTTTTTTTACTAATTTTCAGTCCAGTGCTTGTACCTGACCATTTTCAGACGAAGTTACGTAACACTGACCTATGACTCATTCAAGCATTAAAACGGGCACCTAATTCAAAGGATGAACCAGTGATGTTCCTACACATAACAGACAACTTAGCAAGGAACCAATTTTAAATTGTATCTTTAGGAACTTACTAGCAACCTGTTGCAAAAACACATAATTTCATAAGCTGAACTGACAAAAAATGTTTGCAAGCATAAAATAGTATTTTGCACAAACAAGGCAATTTCCAAAGAGCTATTAGCTGAAAACTTGGCATATGTCAGCGTGGTGTGGAGTGTGTCCATAAAAAATTTGAGGAAACTGGACAAGTGGAAGACAAAGGGAAAAGGTGCAGGCCTAAAAAAAAACAAACAAACAAAAAAAAACAACTATTTACAGCAGATGAGCAGTATCTGAAATTCATGTCCTTAAGAACTAGGAAAAAAAACAGCAAAGATCTGACACCTGAGAGATGCATCTGGTCCTGCAGGTAATCCATCTACTGTTCGCCTAAGCCTCATTACAACAGTTGGTTGGCTGTTAAGAAGCCATTCTTAAGGAAGGTAAACAGGGAAAAAAGGCTGAGGTATGCCAAATTACACAAGAACTGGACTGAAAATAAGTTTTAACAGGTCTTATGAATCCAAATGTCAAATTTTTGGTTCAAATTGTCATCAATATGTACAGAGTTCAAGAGAGAGGTACAACAGTGAGAGTCTACAGTCTACAGGCTCTGTCATCGTTTCAGGCTGCATTTCAGACACTGATGTTTGCAGATTTTGTCAAAACTGATGGACTTAAGAATGCAGAAAAGTACCGCCAGATTTTGATCCACCACGCAATAAAATCTGGAAAGACGGCAGCTTCATTTTTCATCATGACAATAATCCCAAATACAATGCCAATGCAGTTAAAGCACACCTGGATACACACACAAAAAAAAAACTTACACATACGCACATATTGGAACACTATCAGTTATGGACTATGAGACCTCAAAATCATTGAAGCACTGTGGGATATTTTTGACAGAGAATGCAACAAAAGGCAGCCAACATCCAAAGAAGAGCTTTGAATATCCTTCAAGAAGCCTGTAGACTACTTAAAGAAATTACCAGAACACTGCCTAAGAGGGTTCAGGCTGTGTTGAAGAATAAAGGTGGTCATGCCAAATATTGTCTTTCAAACTCATCAGAATTGTACAAACTGCCTTATATACTGTAGTTCCATGTATGCTTCCATATTTCACCCATTCCCCATTTTCCTGGCAAAATATAAAGAAATGAGGAGTGGCTCAAGACTATTCCACAATACTGTAGGCATCTTGTTTTAAAAAGACTTGTTCACTCTTCATTTTAAAACCTTTTCATTCACAACTTTAAGAAAATGTAAAAAGAAAATGAAACCTTCAAAATCTAATATTTCATTTTGCAACCAACAAGGGCAGAAACCGCTAAATCAAAGCACACAGTACCTAACACAAGCAACAATGAGCAGCACAACATTTTGAAAATACCCATTACATTTTGGAATGGTTTGTAATCAGCCTCAAGTTTCCCCCATTGTTACTGGCTCTACCTGGCCATGTGATCAGCCCAGCTTGCATTCCTTCTCCATCCCAACATAATACAAATTAAGTGCAACACACCTGCTGGCAGGGTCTTGATGTTTGAGTTGGCCCAACGGGAACCTGTCTGTCTCCAGCTGTCATCTTGGGCAGGTGGTGTGCCAGGGCAGCTGGGAGGAAACAGGGGGCTGCTGGGCACCAGGTGTGTATCCATTACCGGGGAGGTGGCCGGGGATGCAGAGGATGCAGGTTTCTCTAAGAGAGCTAGAAAAGAAAGACAATGCCACTATATTATGAGCTCCTAGCTCTCAATTCTATATTTGTCTACGTGACTCTTGTACTTTACTGCTGGTCTCTATACACCTGAAGCTGTACCCACATTGCAGTTTGTCTTGCAGCTGCATTATCTGTTCTGTCTGCTTTAGGTTTGCCATTTTCAGCTGCTGGTTCTCTTGCTCCATCTGTAACTCAACATATATGCAACATTAGCCACAAGTCCTCTTTATCATCTATATACATTAGTTATTAGGGATGTATCCATGCATATCTTACCTCCCTAAGCTTAAAGGTGACCCAGTCTTTAATCTTGGCAGCCTTCTCCTCAATGATCTTTGCCTCCTGGGCTCTGACTAAGATCTATAAGCCAGAAAAAAAGCAGGTTCTGTTGAATTTTTCAACATACATTTCATGGACATAAATGGACATTTCTGTTCTGTATCCGATGTTCCGGCCATACCTGTTTTTCCAGCTGCATCTCTAATCTCTTTATTACGCCATCTTTCTCTTGAACCTGATTGGTCAGGTCTTGATACTTTCTGTACAACGAGCTCTCTGATTCACTGGTTTGTATGTTTGCAGACTTCAGTTTCTCTTCCATGACATGGATCTGAAAAGCAAAATCAGAGGAGTGAATGCGCATGTATTCATTCACTAATGGATTACATGGATAGTTTCATTTTGATGGGCCCCAGACAAAACGAAGAGCAGAAGACGGATGATTTGTTTTTCTCTGATAAAAAAAAGGTTATTTTTTATGGCACCATTAAAGTACCCCTTACAGAAAACACCTGGAATAGTCAGCAATGACAGCAAATTAACAATGAAACCTGACACTAAGAGTGGCTGAGTATGTGTGATATGAATGAGGATTCTAATCCTAAAACCACACGCTCCTGTTGTTAAGTACAATCAAAGGCTGACTCTTAAATAAAAAAACTAAACAGAAAAGCCATATCGAAATAATGTGAGTGTGAAATTTCAGAACTCCTTCAATTTTTAATTTCATTATGTCATGTTGAGCTCTGATACTGTGTTTGTGGATACAGCTATGATTAAACACAGTGAGAAGGGCACTGAGATGTGCTTAAAGCTAACAAGTGGTCACTGAGTAATGTTTTGGTTATGTCAGCTCACTCAGTGTGTTACATATAATATATAATACTGTGCAAAAGTCTTGAACTGCAACTCATTTCTTTCTGCTTTGCTAGAAAAATAGGAAATACTTGCCGCAGTTTAGTGAAACGTGCAAACTTACATGGAACTACAGTATGTAACGAACTCTGTTAGGTGAGCTTTCTTGTTATTTCTTTAAGGAAATAATTCTTCGGACGTTCAAAGCTCTTGGCTGCCTTTTGTTGCATTCTCTCTCAAGCTGATCCCGCACTCATTGAATAACGTTGAGGTCTGAGGTCTGGGTAGGCCAATCCATAACTGATAGTGTTTCACTGTGTATTTTTCTATCCAAATATGTTTTTACTGCATTGGCAGCGTGTTTGTGTGTGTCACTCAAATGCTTTCCAGATTATATGGGATGGTGGATTAAAATCTGACTTTTCCAAATCCATTATTATTTATGCAATATGCAAACTATGGGATGTAAATGTGTTTAAGGAAAATATTATTAGTTTCTTTTAACCATTTTAAAAAGTTATTAAGACTATTCACCCCAAAGTAACTGCTCTAAACAGTTAATCCAGATCACACACAAGTACAAGGACACCCAAAATGCTAGGATACAGTATGGATGCTTGTAATGGACAACATGAGTGGGAGTTTTATTATCTGCTTTAATTTTCTCTTAATAAATTTGGCTGGCCTGTGGTTTTTGGACTAGCTGACTCTCTCATTAATTATTATTTCCTCTTTTAAGTGTGTACAATGTAAGTTAAAACAATGGCCATCTACCTGTTTTTCAGCATTCTCCGCCCGCTGGTCAGCCTCTGTCACTCTCTGCTCCAGCTCCTGCATCTGAAGTAGAGACGAAAGAGGTTAAAATGGTTTCTGACTTGGGTCAGCTGTCTCTGCATGGGATGCCAAGGAAGTGGGTTGAAGGTTTGAGGTGGTCATGGGAAAATCCCAAGCTCTCACAAAGAGAAAGGCGGGCTCTGTGCTCGCCATAAAAAGTTTCATTTCAAGATAAAAACATCTACAGATCATGCACTCTATCAGAAAAAGATAGACCTCTAGGGCAGAAGTCTGCCTGCCTACACAAACACACACCTGCAAATGTGCCGAGAAACATTTAATCCTTCATTATCATTCCTAACATTGGAAAAACTAAAAGATTAATGTAGGGGGACTTTTAAAAAAAAAAAAGCCAACTGTATTAGAAAAGCATTTGTAATAACAGGTATATTTAAGAATTAGTAAGTGGACAGTGAAAGTGGCTGAGAAAGTAAAATAAAGGGCAATATGGATTAAACAAAGTCTAAGAAGGCCTAATAATGAATTACACACAGGCATACTGCAGACATAGCAGAGAGGCCCTCAGAGGAGGCTGAACATCTTTCACGCTACTACTTCTGGTCAAACACAAGTGTGATAGAATAATGCTAGGGTGTGTGCACAGGCTTGCGTCACCTTTTGTGCAAGCATGCGTACTCATACTTTCAAAGGCAAACACTGTCCATCCTGCAAGTATGCGCACATCTGCAAGGACTCTCTCTCTCTCTCTCTCACTCGCTCTCAAACACACACGCATACAGAGAAGTAAATACACAGGGCATCCCTTCGTATGAGTTCAGTGACCCAGTTGAAAGGAGAACAAACATACTAATGGATTCACTCTGCTTGAGAGATGCATTTGAATTCCTCTTGTCATTTTTTGTTCCCCTTCTCTTTATCTCTCTCTGTCTTTCTTTATGCCTTCTCATCACCTCGACAAAGGCCCCCTGATTCCCAGAATCCACCACTTACAACATTTGAACACTTCCCCGCAGCCGGCTTAACACTCACTAAAGCCAGAGCACATCTGCAAGCGGAGACGGATGGTTAGTGGTTGGATGACTGCTCACCTCAAGGTCAAAAGCCTTCATCGTGAGTCAAGCACAAACCATACTTGTCCTCGATTAACAAAATGGAAACAGAAGAGGAAAACAAGGACTTTAGGTAATAGTAAAGTACCACAGAGGTCACAATCAGGACTTCTCTGCCACAAACTTTTCACAGGTACAGAGAACTTTTGAAGGAACTCCAACATTGGGAATCAGGGTCTAAATACGTTCTGGGAAGAGAGCACTTTTATAAAAGGACAGGAACTGTGGGAGTGCTGGCAACACTTAACATTTCTAACTGATTGAGTATTTATCTGGGTTGTCCGTTATTCTTCAGCACATCAAGACTGCAGAAGAAAAGAATAAAACAGACGGATCAATGAAAAGCTTCAGATCTCATTAATCATGTATGCTTTTTCTTTTGGCTGGTCCCTTTAGGGTTTACCACAGCAGATCATCTGCCTCCATCTCAGCCTTTGCCTCTGTCACACCAACTATCTGCATGTCCTCTCTCACTGCATCCATGAATCTTCCTTTCCTTCCCTCATTGCCTCTGAACATGTCTTACCACTCTCATCTTCCTTTGTCTTCAGCCAACAGTAGCATGGTTTCCACCACCACCCTGCTGTCCAACAGAACAGGTTTTTTTTTTTTTTTTGTTTGCTTATTTGTTTTTTGCACGTTTCACATCTCAGCGGCAAGTTTACTGTTGAAGGTCTTAAATTGGTGCTGAAACAGAGACAGACAACTAACTATCTGAGGGAACCTTTTAGTCCCCTGAAAACAATTCCTGGAACTGGATATTATCTGGGTACTTTGGGTAGAGACACAACTAATGTTGGACAGATGTGCCTGAAGAAATGCCACATGTGCCACAAGAAGTGTTCAGTGGACAATTTAGAGGTCAGAAAGAATTGCTCATCAGATTTTGGGTCATGGGATTAAGGTGAGATCTAGCCAACACTGTTGCTGTAAATCTCCAACTGAGGTCTGTATAGAGAAAATATATACACAAGGAGCTTGAACTACAGTTATAATTTAATGTCATCAAAGTAAAAGGAGTGACAATGACAAATGAACACGAAAGCTTTTGAATACGATTGTTAAATGATCCGTGCTGTTGCAGCAATATAAATAAATTGTGAGTGCTTAGGTTGATTTGATTAGTCAGT
>VUQJ01045467.1:8461-25351 GCA_015108635.1 Andinoacara biseriatus
ATGTTTCAAATAGCCGAAAATACTCTGAAATGTAATCCTCCACAACACCCCGGCATGTTGTCTTTGTACTTGCTGCCTCTCCTGTTTGCAGCAAGTTAGCTAAGCTAAACTAACTTTCTGCTGGCTATAGGTTTCAGAGCAGTATCAGGTTTCTCATCTAACTCTGACCAAATAAGTGCCCCCCCCCCACACACACACACACACACACACACACACACACACACACACACACACACACACACACACACACACACACACAGCTCAGAGGACCATGTGGAGGGCTATTATTAATCATGCCCTTATCAGCTCCTCACATCTTCAGCACTATTTGCTGTTTAATCACTAAAATAATACAGAGGGGAGGGCGGCGGTGCTGGGGTGGGGGGTTTCAGGTTGCTATGGTGACTGAATGGAAAAGGTCAGGCGTGGTTTATCTTATCAGTGATAGGGAATGGTTACTAATTACAGATAGGTACGACCAGCGCTCGGTCCACCGGGCCCTGCCTTAAAACACTATCAGCAATCCACACCGGCCTGATATTAAAATTATCTCTGAAGTCATCCCCACACACACACACACACACACACAGACACACACTCGTCGGCGCCTCTACTAGGCTGGGCATCAGGAGACTAAATCCCTAAAAGACACCAGACCATACAGGACAAGGCCGGGCCAAGAAAGACAAGACATGATGCTATCATGGATGTCACCACCTAATAACCTAATAATATACGTTAATGGGGGAGAGAGCATCCTCCTGCTCCTGCTGCCACTGCTTAACACCCCACACTGCACCAACGTGCCTTTAAGCAAGGCTCTGAATCCCGAGCCCAGCACCTTCAGCCACTCTGTTTTGCATGACAGCCGAGAGGAAACGTGTCCTTGCTGTGCTTCATGAATTGAAGTCCTACCATTGAGTCAGATTATAGGTTTATTTAAGAAGCGGTGAGAAAATCATGGCTGTGTTTCTTTCTGTAGCCTAACACAGGTGGCAGGAGCAGCACAGGTGATTACTGTTTTTATTGATATACACAAAGGTGTTCCAGCTTCTCTAATGTGAGGATGTACTCCTTTTCTCTGCCTCCTGTCGTTATAAATCAATCAGAAGACTTTGTCTCAAGAGTCTGAGAAAATTGTAGAGTGCATATTTCACCTCGATTAATGAACATAATCAGTTGCAGTCTGAATAATCCCCAAATTCTAGCACTTCACACATTTTATAAAGCTGAAAAGGAACCTGTTGTGATCATTTCCACCTCTGTTCCTGTTTGTGGACTCTACTACACGATCCTATCTTTGTTTAGCTCATAGTGAGCCCTGTACGTCCTCTCTGAAGCATCAGGCTTAGCTCCTCCCCTTTCAATCCCACTTTCTTGTGATTGGCTGGCCCTCCTAAACAGAAAGTTGGGTTGGTGTGTGCCTGAGATAGCCGTGTGAGTGATATTCCCAGTCTGTGATGGAGCCAGGCGTACAAACCCCTGAAACTGAGTTTAGAACAGAGTGAAGTTTGCTTTGGCCATGCTTGATCAGAGCAGGATTCAGACTTGAGTCAGGATTATGTTTGTAAATAGTCCTGAGAAACTGTGTGTGTGTGTGTGTGTGTGTGTGTGTGTTTGCTGCAGTTATATATCCAACCACTGCTGACTGAAGTGAGGCTGAGCAATAAACAAACAAAAATAATCATTTTAGGACTGCATTGAAGAATTCTTACTGCACGACTGGCTTTCCATACACAGTAATACACTGAATATTAAACTGCACATGACTGAATTCTAAAATTAATGATGCGTTAAAAACGGACACGATTCTGTAGAAATCACTGAATGAGCTCTGGAGTGCATCTGAGAACCAGCGTGGGTCCACAAATCGCAGGAAAAGGACAGCGTTCCCAGGCTCTGAGTGGGAAACTGTTCCACAGTCTGAACCCTCAGAAAGCTCTTTATAGAAACCATGGAGCCCACGTCCTCCTGGCTAAACTGAAGAGGAACCGCTAACTTGAAGGTCCGTAGAAAAGCGATAAATAAACATTATTATTGGTCCCAGAGCCAGCTTTGTGACTGTGATGCTGAGCAGCAGATCTGTGAAGACCTGAGTGATGCTCAATCATGTCTATTGACTTATTTCAGCAAGATAATACCAAACCACGCTCTTCCTGTATTACGGCAGCATGACTCCATTATAAAGAAGCATCTCTGCCACTGAAAACATGAAGCATTATGAAACAAAAATATGAATGTTCACCAGCTTTAACACTACAGTGATCTCGTTCGGTGATGATTCTGTCTGCTTTTATCATTTATTAAAGATTTCAGTTATTAATAATCGATAAACTCTTACAGCAAATTTGACCTCAATGATTTATTTCAGCCACAAATTCTGACATTTGTGTGTTTAACGAGACTTCGATCAAACATCACCGCTGTTTTTTTGTGCTCATAGCTCTCATAATTTGTGTCTAGCAGTTCCGGAAGACAAACGTATTTTAGTTTTATTCGGGGGAGTGGCTCGTGGTAATAATACGCACATGTTAATGTGGGTAATTGGAGCTAAAGTAATGAGTCAAACAGCAGGAAAGAACAAAGTAGCTCCGCAGGACTTTTTGTTGTCAGAGCGGAGGTGTGTACCTGCTTTTACCTTAATCACGAAACAATTAAAAACCTGCTGAACATTTCAGTTTGTCGGGAAAGTTTGCCTAATTTCATCTTGTGTTTTCATGTTTCCTCAAATGTGGGAGAGAGAGTTGCTGTGTGTCTGTGTGTGTGTGTCTGTGTGTGTGTATTTGCATGTGGGCTTTACAAGTCAAGAAAAGAGTATTTCTATGCCTGCTTGTGGTGTGTGTGTGTGTGTGTGTGTGTGTGTGTGTGTGTGATCTTGTCTCAGCACCCTTCCATTTATCATCTCTGACATTTGGCTGTACTCCCCGTCTATCTGACCATCATCTGAGGAAAGCACATTTTTCCCATCAGAAATCCCGTTGTGACTTTTTGCGTTGGAGGGATGTGTGTGTGTGTGTGTGTGTGTGCGTGCACGCGTGTATGTGTTTGTGCGAGTGGGGGGTGGGGTGGGGGTCGCTGATACTTCCTTTGGTGAGGCAGAGAGATACATAGATGTGAGTGAGCGCATCTTTTCTTGGCTCTGCTCCTCTTCTGAGTGTGTGTTTTTGTGTGTGTGTGTTTCTTGCTGTGTGTATGTGTGGGCACATGTGTTCGATCCATAGAGTAATTATGGATATGTCTTTTACACAAACACACACGCGCACACACTTAACATGGATGTTATCTGGGTAGTGAGGGCTCCAGTGATGCCCTGCCTCTTGAAAATACCCCCTTTCTTTGCTGCTGCCAGCCATGCAGCGGGTTATATTTAACCAGTTATCTCCTTTACATCCCCTCTTCATGCTCCACAGGGCTATCGCACCAACACTGCTGCCACCATCTCACTTTATTTTTATTTTTATTTTAAGCCTTGTGACAGGAGGCGGAGATAACAGATGCAAAGCCAAGTTGTGAGTGGCGTACCCCCCTTTCTCCTTCTCTATTTCTGCACTCTTCAACAAAAAGACTGCCCCCTCATCTTTCCATCTCTTTCCCCTTGTTTTTCTTTTACTTTGCTTGTCTGATTCTTTATCTTTATCATTTCTCTGGCCTTTTATCTTGCCTCGCACCCCTCCTCCTCCGCCCTCCCTCTCCCTCTCGTGGTATTTCTCCTGACTTCTCAGAGAGGGTTTCCTGCTGGAAGCTTCCTCTTGTTGGCAGCAGAGAGGCGGATGTACAGTAGGCAGCTGGAGATCACACAGATGTGCACCACCGTGGGACTCTGTCATGTGGAACGGTGGCTTATTGAATTCGTTAGCGCCGTGTTTGGTGCTCGTTTATTGTGCACACATCGACCTCCTGCCACTCATGACCCTCAGTTCCAATGTGCACGTTCAGACTTCCTGTAAATCCATAAAAAAGCCTCGTTCACACAGAAAGAAGCTCTCAGTGTGAGTGAACTCATCTTTCTAGGTGGGGGTTTAAGTCCAACACTGAGATCAGAGCTCACCTGAGAATCATCATGTTTTTAAGTTTGCTTCAGTGACAAAGTAATCCAAGCAAGCAGGGGGTGCTCACGGTTTCATGGCAGCAACACAAACCGGTTCAAAGAGAATAGTGGCGTCTATCTCACACACGAAATCTTTAGCGGGGCAGATCAGGACGCATTTTTAAACCTGTGACAGCAGTGAGGCGTAATTTAAAACGTAAAAAAAGAGCTCCTGAAATCCAATCTGGAAGCAATCAGCTGTGTGGAGAGGAGAAAAGAGGATCGCTGTTAGACGGCTCAGACCATTAAGATGATTTACGTCCCTTAATTAACCACAAAAAAAAATAAAAAATCAACACCCCAAAGGTAATTACAGAAGAAATGTGTAAGAAAGAGTGTATTTAGAAGTGTTTCCTTTGCTTATAGGATAACAGGGCAAAGTCATGTCTCAGGGCAGAGACGTGCAGATAAGAGCCGAGATGAAAAATGATCAGATTACTGCGGCATCACTACAAGTAACTGTTCTCTTATTCGGCAAAAAAGCATCTGATAAGTTTTACTTTTAACAAGTAAACTTCTTTTGATTTTAATGATCACAGCTAAACATGTCTAAACATGTCCCAGGTTGGGGTGTTTTTCTCTCAAATGTAACACACATCAGGAAATGTTCAGTGCAGCACCGGACTATTAGCTGCTCGATTTGCCCCAGTCCAACATCGCACAGACTTTGTATTCGGCTGCTGGCAGACTGAAAACTGGCTAATATCCACACATCATTTGCACTGTCACATGCAACCCTAGCAGCACAAGTACTGTAAAAGCTCAGGAGTGAAAATGGCTTCTGGGGCTCACAGCGGTTATCTTTGATTTATGTGTGTGATAAAATTATGGGTATAGAAACTGCAAAGAAAGGAATAATATTGATTGTCATTCCAATAATGAAATGAAGGACATAAACACAGGTGTATATTTGTATATTTGCTGTCTATACGACACGTAGACAAACACGGGCTGCAGATCTGGTTCAGTGACTCCAGGGATGAAGCCTAACTGGCACCATTTGAATACAGCTGCTTTTTCCAGCACAGCGGCCACGCCCCTAACTTTAACCTTAACAATATCCAGATGGAGTCATGAAAAAATTCTCCCACCGCAGCGTTGTCATGAAGGGAGAAAGTGTCCATAAAAACACAACAGTTGTTTGCAGCAGGCTGTAAAGTTGTGTCAGCGTCAGACTCTGTGGGATTGACTCACTCTTGGAGCTCGCCTCATGTGGCTGTTAGAGGTACTGCAGTTTTTTGACAATATTTTTAGCAGCAGAGGTTTCTGCTTTGTTTAGATTTTTACCCACTTTACTTCCGGTCCTCTCTGGCTTCAGAGTAGTGTATAATAATGCTGAGTTTGGGCCACACAATCATTTTTAGTCTCCCAAATATCTGAAACTACTTTGACTCTTAGAGGAAAACCATTGAAACACATTTGCATCAGAACAAGACACTTGATCTGTTTGCAGGAAGCTGCTGTAAAAGTTGAAGGTCATGGCTGCAGATGTCTCGACTAGTTTCACTTAAATGCATCATTTAAAATGACATCATTTCCACACAGGCACAGAGCCTCCCCTGGGCAGTGTTTATTGCACTCTGTCATGTTTTTGTCTCTGTTGTCTCACTGTTTTCCCTCCCTCCCTGAGTGTGTTTAGTCTCATGTTAGCAGAAACATCTGTGTGTGTATGTGTGTGTGTGAAGGGCAAAGAAGAGTAAGTGAGAGTAGGCAAAAAAACAGGAAAAGGTAATACAAACATATAAATATCTGAAGGCATCTTTAACAAACAGATTGGAAAGAATCAGTTGTGTTACGATGTTAGCAGCAGCGTGTGCAGAGCTGCTTCATGTCAGAGGATGATGGTGTTTGGGTCACTCGGACTGTTAAGGCGGGCGAGGGAGGACCACATTCAGGGAGTCTCTGTCTCTCTCTCCTCCTGCATACCGTTATAATCTCCAAGCTGCCTCCCATCTACACTTGAGATCAAACAGTAAGGATTGCAATTGGGCTTTCTGTGTCTCACACACACACACACACACACACACACACTGAAAGCGAACACTAATCACAGTAAGAGACAAACACAAATGCATGAATTCAGCTTTGCTAACCAGGCTGTACATGGAGGTCTCTGATGTACCTGCTTTTGATGTCTCCTGTAGTTTTCAGCTCTCTTCCCTCGTGTGTCTGCTCTCTGTTAAAGTGATGCTGAATTCCACAGCCTTCCCATTACCCAGCTCTAAGCACGCTGTGGATAAATAGGCCTTCAGACACCAGGAACGTCTTTGTTTTCCCCTCATAACAGCTGCACAGACGGGGATTCTCTTTATAGCTCAGAAAGCTCTTTTTGGATGTGATCTTAAGAAAAGATGCACATCTTGAGTGCAATGTAGAATTCATTTATTGTTTCAGACACAGCCCTAGGTGAACCAGGCCCTGCTGGGCCGTATTCCAGTCACGTGATCCTTTACCTGTCCTGGCCACAGGTGATGGAGCTTTTCAGGATGTAGCATCCAAACTTTGGAACAGCCTCCCTCTGAGCTCAACTGCACAGCTTTACAACGGAAACTCATTTTCATAGGTCGGCATTTTCTCCTGGTCATATTTGTAGGCTTGTGCTGGAAGTTGGGATATGTAAGCGTATTCTTGATACGCAGATTTTTTATTACGTGGAACACTTTAATATAACATTTTTAACCTCTTAAGATCAACCAGACTAGCAGTGACACGTCTCAGGTTAGGCTTAGATTTTGTTTTAGCCACATGGTAACCCTAGATGACCCCAATGACCAGAGGATAAATCTGATCTGGTTTTAATCTGAAATTAAACAGCCTGCCGCTCTTTGACATCCGCAGCGCCCTCTGCACATTTCTGAGGAGCTTCAGAGCGTTTCTTTAAGGTATGAGATGCAGGAGCGTCACACCTGTACTGTCCAGGAAGCAGCAGAGAGTTTGAGTCATGCTCATCTGTGGATTCCAATACTTGAATGAATCCCATCAGTAACTCTCACAGCACATCCACGAATACATCTCACATCCACAGTGAGTATGTGGATGACCTGTGTGTGTGAGTGTGAGTGTAGATGTGGGTAAAAATTCTCACAAGTTTACTCAAGGCCAAGTGTCTTTATATCAGTGGAGCAGAGCGAAGATATGGAAAGAAACACCGTCTCTGATATGATTGGAGGATAGAGCGATGATGGTAGACTTCACATAGTGTATGACCTTGTGTAGACATGTGTGTGTTTGAGTGTACACAACTACAGAAAACAGTCAGTGCTTCCTGACCTTCGCTTGTCCACTTGGACAAACCTCCCGGCCAGGCTAACTGCTGTTTTCTGGGAGCAGTGGGGAAATGTACGAGTGTGCATCAGCCTTGTGTTCTGGCTGCGCTCGCTGGCCTTGCCCGGCTGTTGGGTTTTGGGGAGGTAAAGGAGGAGGGAGGGAGGGGGTGTTGGTTGTAGATAGGAGGGGATTCAATAAGAAGTTGAATCAGGCCCTCCTCCCCCTGTGGATCTTAGGACGGTGGGAAAGTTCAAATCTGCTGCTATTTTCTATCTTTTATCAGTCAGGCTTATCGGCTGGCTTCTCGTCTGCATGCCTGGCTTCAATAGTCCAGGGTCTCAGCTCAGGCTGCACGGTAACTGCTTTCTCACTCTCCTCCCTTTTGAAATACCACCTGTTTTTACTCCCTTTTTCCTCTACATGTTCTCATCGGCCCATGAATAGACAAAGAAGATGTAAATACATGTATGTCATGAATACCAGCACCAACATTTAGTCTTTGGGAATTTGTATCGGCACATTTTCTCTTCAACTGCGGTTTGAAGAGAAAATGATGAGGCCACAGTTTAACTCTCCAGGAGTGTGTTTGAGTGTGTGTTTGCTCAGCCATTTTGGCTCAAAAATCCCCCCCCCCCTCGTGTGCTGCAGATCGTACTGAGTGTGGTTTGGAGCCGCTCTGCTGGACAACATGTGCGATGACACCATTTCTAAATTTGCCCACAGTGAACTGAATCTTTTTTGAATCGGCAGTAAGCAGAGCAGTAATTCCTCTGCAAACATGAGCCCAACACATCCATCCGTTATCCCGAGCTGACAGGAAGCTGCTTGTTGAACATGCAGGTTGGTATGAAAGACGGGGAGATCAAAAATAGAAATTTGAAGGAGATCAAACTGAATTTTCATCCGCTGCATTACAGCTGATTTTATTTTTTAAAGAAATGTGCTTGGAACATGGTGCAGGCCATCTTTCCTTTCTTATCACCGAGCACACATGTTCACTTTTCATTCACTTTTAAGAGGAACGCAGCGCTTGCTTTGGCTGTATTTAAGCTGCAGACTGCAGTTCCTCTGCCATGTATGTGGGAGTGAGGCGTCCTTGAGGAAAATGAAACAGTCTGTCAGGGTGACTGCATCTGAAGTGCTGCCAGAGGAGAAACGGTTGTGAAAGAGAATAGCAGAGGGAGGACTTGATCCAACACATCTCGCGCTGTCTCAACAGCACGCCTGGCGTACGAGACCTCATTCAGACAGCTGTGCTCGCTCGCTGCGCAGTCTTCACTCCAAATGTTCTGCAGAACGTTCTGTTGTGTAGGAAAAAGGCAGCGAGCTGCACAAAAACAGCAACGAGGCCGACGAAGGCGAGAGGTGACTTTGTATTAGTCACACCAGCCTGATAGCATCTTTCTGTCAAAGGTGACGAAATCTGCTGAAATACAGCATCTCTAAAATGTTATCACACAATCTCAGTC
Source organism: Andinoacara biseriatus (assembly GCA_015108635.1). NCBI lineage: Eukaryota > Metazoa > Chordata > Actinopteri > Cichliformes > Cichlidae > Andinoacara > Andinoacara biseriatus. Next base: position 17,285 of record VUQJ01045467.1, read on the forward strand.
ATGTAGTTCAGTTTGAGCTGCTGTGCTGCTTCGTTCCTCGATACCAGCAGCTGGGATTAACTGACAGTTTCTCTTTTTAAAAACATTCATCCTGTATGATGTGCTCACAGTTCATCTCATCGTGCTTGTGAATGAACGAATGAATAAATGTGAGTTGGGCATAATTCTAACTGTTACCTGCTGCAGACTGTCAAAGATCATGGAGAAAGATCCATGATGTAAACATGACATGCAAAACACAAGAGTCACCGATCTTATTAGTTCCTGACCCGGTGACCACTGAGGGACATATTGACCCAGTCTGACCTCAGGTAGCAGCCTGGAGGTGTTACTGAGGTGTTGCAGCATTCGCTGAAGAGCCCAAACTACTGCTGCCGTTTGCTCTGAGGACACAGCTGCAGCCACTGGAGGAGGCCTCCACCTTTCCACCAGTGTCTGCACTTCAGTCGGGGACACAGCAGCAAGTGTTCGTGAGATGGTCCTCATTGGCTAAAATAATAATCAGCACCTCCTCCTGGGTGAAAATCCCACCATTTTGATTCCAGGCATGATTCCAACAGAGAGTTTCTAGCAGCAGCCTCCTGATAGCAGCCACCCTCTGCCACCACAAGCAGCTGCTTCTTCCACGTGGGGCTTTCTGTTGTGGTCTAACTCTTAACGTCTCTCACTGTTTGGATACCATCAAGAGACTGTGTTCTGCCATTAAATACTTTACAAACCAATTAAAAAAAACAAACTGAATTTTGGACACATTCGACATATTCGTGACCCTGAAACTAGAATCAAATTTGGGCTTTTTTGTCTACAAGCAGGTGTGATAATAATATTAGCTGTAAATAATTGTTTCAGGTTCTGTTCAGAGGACGGACTCGGTTCTGCGGCCCCCTGCTGAAGTGGAGCCAGGGTCTGGATACTGCCCCCTTTCTGCCTCTGAAAGCAGTTCCTGATTTCCCATTTCAGGAATAGTCTTTGTGAAAAATGAAACTTTCCAGAACTGCCTTCAGCAGTCAGCAGGCTTTGAGCCACAGTTCAGGCAGGAAACACAGAGCTGCTATTCACTAGTCTAAATTATAGAGCAGCACACGTTCTCTCAGTATTTCTGTAACCGTAATAAGACTGCACTCCTCGCCTCAGAGTGATAAAGGTGTGTGTCTGGTCCACTGTATGTGCGAGTGTGTACAGTAGTGCTAACACGGCGGGGCTGCTATCAGGTCTGAAGCAACACGGTGTTCCAGCATGTAACGCAGCAGCAGGGAGATTTATTTCAGCGAGCTCGGCCCCCTGAATAGTCCTCCTGAGAGGCTCCGGACTATCAGATAGGCCCGCTGCGAGGAGGCTGCTGATCTGCTCCTCCAGGGCCAGTTTTTCTCTCCGGGGGGCATGAAGAATACCCCGCTGCCGGACCATCCATCACGGCCGGCACCGTCGCGGCCCGCTGTGGCCGTCTGTGCCGCTGTGGGGGTGGTATTGTGTGCTATCTCTGCACCTGCCCCCATCGTGGCCGAAGCAAATATCTCTTCAGAGGAGGAAAACTAATTGTTGGCCCCGGCTCGGTGTCAAGCTTCTCTTAGTCTGTTTCGATTAGACTCTATCCCTCTGTCCACTGCTTCTCTCTCTCTCCTTCTCTGTGTCTCTGCGCCATGCAGTCCCACCCCGCTGTCTCCCCAGGACCTTTATCAGGGAGACGGCTCTGCTCATTAAGGAGTTAATTTTCTCCCTCCTATCTCTGATTAGTATAGTCAACCTAAAGCACTGTGAATTCTTTAAATTTTCTTCCTTGTTATCAAAAAAGGGAGAGGGAGAAAAAAGATGGGAATGGGGGATATTTAATCGTTTAAGTAGTCTTCCTGGGGAACTAGATTTCTCTCTCTCCCTCCTGCCCCCCCCGTCTTCCCAGCAATGTAAAGAAATCTTTGCTGAAAGCCGGCCCAGCTCAGTAATTCAGTTTTTAAAGCATGAGGATGGAGAAGGAGGAGGTGGAGGGCGGTGGTGGTGGCGGGAGAGTGAGGGAAGAGAGAAGGAGAGGGAAAAAAACGACTTGATGAAATTCCGCTATCAGCTCCGAACCAATATGCAAAATATCTCGCTGGAAATCAAATAGCTATTATGTTTTCATTTCCACGTCGGCGTATTTGCTTAATGAAGAGGAGACAGATCAGACCGGCAGAGAGAGTCTGCAGGAGCCGATAACCGCCAACGGCTCCCAGCTATCCGCACAGAGTGACGCTCCTAGTCACTCCGCTTTTTCACCGGGAAGGAAGAAAAAAAAGGAAAGGGGATGGAGGGGAGGGAGAGAGACAGAGGGAAGGTGATGGAGTGCAAGGAATGGAGAGAGCGCAAGTGATATCGAAAGGGGACGGAGAAGAAGAAAGAGAGGTGGTGGCGGCGGTGGGGGCGGCGGGGATCAGAGATAATGACAGAAAGAGAAGAGGAAGTGAGAATATAAAGGAGAGACTGCAGGTTGAGATGAGTGATGAGAGGAGAGACACGGAGAATTAATGTTTCACAGAGAGGATGAGGAAACCGGCTCTTAGCAAAAAAACTGTAACATGTTTCTACTCGTGTGTTTTTAGGCCTCTGATGTTTGGTACCCTGCTGGGTCCCCCCCCATCAGCATCAGCATCATCATCATCAGCAGCAGCAGCCTTCCGGGGTGCTGAATGTGTGACTGATGGCTGGCTCGGACACTGTTTTCCTCTCTCTTCCTTTCTTCACACTGTCAGTGGGGGCTTTTTACTTCTTGCTGGCATGGCGGGAAACATGCTGAGGCATGGATTTCACCTCGTTTTCCTTCAGAATTTTTAATGCCATCAGTTAATAGCACTGATGCATACTGGATGTATATGTACAGGAATTATTGCAGTGGTGTCAGTGAGGATCCTTCATTGATTCATCCTCTTCAGTGGGGTCTCATTTCTCCTCTGACAGGCACAATGATCAGATTGTATGTACAGCACTGATATTATGCTGATATCTACAGAAAAAATTATATTCACTTAAACTCTAAATAGAAGTTTTTGAAGGCGGGGAAAGAGTCGCCACAGCCATCCTGTTTTAAAGCTCAAAAACATGAGAGCACCATGATAAACAAAAACTGCTGCAGTCACAGGCAGGAGCAAGGAATCCAAAACCAGCAGGGTGCCATACTCTGATTTGTGTGTGTGTGTGTGTGTGTGTGTGTGTTCACTCTGCTTGTTTATTTTATTAAAGAAAAATCTTCTTTTTAAAAAGAAAAAAAAAGATATTCCCAGAAAGGTTTACTGGGGAATGATACACAGGAAAGTGGGAACAATTAAGTTTAGCCACAGAAGAGACAGCGTGCCTGCGCGTACCTGTGCAGGTAACATACTGTAAATAGTGACAGATATCAGCTGAGCAGCCAAAACAACCTGAGCGCCCGCCAGGCTCTTCATCACCTGATCAGGTGGTTTGGGCATCTCACCAGGATGCCCCGGGGCAGCTCCCAGGTGCTGTCCTATGAGGAGGAGGCCGTGGGGTAGACCCAGACACCTTGAAGAGATATCTCTCAGCTGGTCTGGCAATGCCACTGCGTCCCCCCGGATAACCTGGAGCAGGTGGGCCTGGGCATCTTTGCTTAGACTGCTGTCCCCACGACCTGGGACGTGGGTGGATTATTGGCTTGGTTAAATATTATAAAGGCTAATCATCTTTGCTTACGCTGGTTTTGTGCATGTTGAGGACCAGTGTGTCTGTGAAAAGCCTCAAACATGGATGTCCTGATCAATTTCATTTGATTTACAGTGTTTTAATCACTGTAAGAACTTTGTGCACAGCAAGTCTGCTTATTATTTTTCTGATGAGTTTGATCATCATTTCTTTCTTTCTGCCTAATCATAAACGGTGTCCTGCTTTTCTGTCGCCGTCACAGGAAGCTTCAGGGAGTTTTCTTTCTTTCTGCCACAAATTGTGAACTTGGTCAGAGTATTTCAGAGGGAGGTCTGGGAGCCATTAAAATAAAAGGGGATAAACTTTCTGCATCATCGTATTAAACCTCACAGTTCACTAGTGAAATCAGTGGCAGCATTTTTGCTGAGACACTTGCAGCACATTTTCAGTATCACAATCACAATGACAGTTGCATTTGCAGTAATGATATTAGTACTGCAGTTCCTATTGGTAGGGAAAGTAGTCATAGTAGAGTCCAGTTTGTGTACCTTCAGGTTTCCATAGTTGTTGTGCCGTTGCTGACAGTTTGAAAGCGGCAGGTTGTTGTTGTGTTGTGTGACTTTCAGCCTACAGTGTGAGTTTCGACTTCATAGACGTGATAGTTATGTAATGTAATGAAGAAATAAGTCACGGCAAAGCTAGCCTGCAGAGTTTGCAGTGATGTGGGGAGATGATTTCTGTCAGATTCAAAGGGATAAAAAAATTTTAATCAGCAATTAACCAGCAAGTTATCAAATGCAGTAAGTAGCCAATAATCTATAAACTTTACCTTCCACCCAAAAACCCTAGCTGCTCTGGGGACTAGCAGAAACTTTTATTTTGAAAATCATGGTCACATTATTTTATTCTCCTAAGATGTTTGCAAAAGTACATTTTTGGGAAAACCACTAATTTGCAGACACATACTTTGGTAATAAATGAGGAGAGCAGGTTTACCCGGTCAGCCCAAAGGTTTGACTCTTTGAGTTGGTGAGAACTTCTGGATCTGATATAAGCCAAAATCACATTTTGAAACTCGCGCTCTGTTTTGACTCATCATGCAGGTTTCACCGAAAGCACATCTACCCAATCGGTTTCGGGACATCCAGGACACGGAGGCTCTGCAGACCCCACTCTGCAGGACCGAGGCCTTTTTAACCCCACCGCCACCCTGTCAGAGTGGAGATGATCAATAAGTCCCCCGGATTTAGGATCTTTTGAAAAAAAAAATCTATTGCTTTGCGTGTGTTTGCTGTAAGTGTTCAGCTCAGGGGGCAGTGCCGCTCAGCTGTGATGCTAAAAGCAGATTTTTATTGAGGCTGAATGGATCGATGTGGCGGCCTGCGCGGACGCTTCCTCCTGTGGTGGGGACGGCGGCCGTGGAGCTGTGATAAGAGCCCACGCAGCGCTGAGGAGTGTTTAAAGTGCAAAGTTGATTAAAAGTATTTCCTCAGTGGTGGGTAATTCTCTTTTCTCTGATCAATAAGTGGCTCCTCTCCAGTGCGTGACTCTGTGTCAGGTGCCTCAGTTTCTCCCACTCCCTCTCTCAAGAGGGAGCGCTCACATCCTCCTCTCCTTCCCACTCTCTCCTCCTTTTCTTTCTCTAAATATCCTCTTTTAATGTTTCTCTTCACAAGTCTGTGATTTTCTGATACAAGTGCGCCTCTCTCCCTCTCCTCTTGCTTTCAGCTCTAATGTATTTTTGTGCGGCGGGTTATTAGCGTGAGAGCGGCGAGGCTTTCGTCTGTTTAATCAGCTTGTTGAGCATGCAGGTTTGATGTGTGTTGTCTCTGTGTTTAATCAGCGAGCTGCTCGCTGCAGGTTTGATGTGGACGGAGAGTTAATAAAGCAGTATCTTTGGCGCCTTCATCAGCTGCAGCACTTTGTTCTGCCTCTCCTCCGAGACAGACAGCTGCAGTCTCAGTGCTGGAGCGTAAGTACTCCTGTAGCACCGCACGTGTGCTGCGCCCATCCCGGTGGCTGAGTGGAAACTCGTTATTTTACTTCAGTTTGGGCTCACCTTTTGAGTCCAGACAAAGAAACATTCTCACAGTTAAAAAGCACAAGTTCATGGTTCAAAGAAGCCTGGACTGACTGAGTGATTTCTATCCATTATTGCAGAAATACCTTTGAGTCCTGCCTGGATGTGACCACAGCATCCAGAAAACAGTTTGTTTGCTTGTTCAGCAATCGTGATTAGATCTGATCTAATCTTTTTTTAAACACCAAAGCATCAGGAGATTTGTTAAACTCTGCGAGTTTCTTCTTCGTGGAAACGATATCCGCATCTCCAGTTACACAGGATCGGGTCCTGACTGTCACCTCTGAGTCATTAATAAAACTGAATTTGATTGGTAGATTAATACAGAAAATCTGTCCATGTATTAATAATACACATATGTGCTTGTGTTTACAAAATCTTTTGGGACACTTCAGCCAAACAAAACCCACAATAAATAAAGTTCCAGTTGAATTTGACTGGTCGCTGTTATTTTCATTTTTTCAGTTTGTATTGATACTGCGATAATATTATCAGGAATTCCTTTGACAATGGTAATCATTAACATGCCAGCTGGAGTTTAGGTCCTGGTGCCTGATTCGCTGCCTTCTTGGTGTTTGCAGGATAGACAGACGTGCAGAAAGCTTTTCAATAATGCAGCATTAGCAGCTCTGTGGTCTAAAGACTGACCCAAAGCCTGATGCAACGGCTCTTCTGGTTGGGTCCGGGAAATATGATTCATTCATGTATCAGTGCTGATATCAGTCTTGAGTATCTGCTGCTACCAGAGCAGACCTGATGGCCGTTTTCCCTTCAGTGTCCCAATTCACTCAGTTTCCGCACAGACTTCAGAGGAACGGAGGTTGAAGCCTGCCATCATCAGACACTGACACAGCGTGGATCCAACATCCGAATGAGCTGCTTCCTGCGGGCACCGGGCCTGCAGTCCGTGCTTCGTGTGTCCTCATGCAGCACTCATGATGTTTCGTCCCCTGGCCACACCGAGTCAGGCAGAGAACTGGCTTCAGGTCTGAAGCGCCTCTTCTCTGGGTTCTTACTAAGGGCTCGGTTCCATTACTGCCTGCTCGGTACACGACTGTGAAAGAAATACACCAGGTCTGGGCCGTACTACCTCCTCCTTGTGATCTATGAGACTCGTACCGAGTGTCAGCAAAAGTGTTTTTAACCCCCTTAAAAAAATCCACATCTGTTTGTCAGGTGAGGCCTGTCAGAGTACCTCAGTGGGTATACTCTGGACTTCTAGATGATTTGGAATGAATCCAATCTGAAACTCCGTGAGGAATTCTTCAGAAAGGCGCCCGTCTGCTTCCAGGAAATGGTTTTTCAACTTCTCAGTGAAAGTTTTACTGGCCGGAGAACCTGAAGTTTCAAAATTTGAGCAAATGCAAGCTTCAGGCTTTTTCGGTCCACACTTCAGAGATCCTCCTTTAGCTCACAGCCCGGGAAATTATGTGGTGCTGTTGGATAAGTCTCAGCTTAATTGATGTCCCTCCTACAGAGATACACATGCGGGTTATGTCTTCTTATTATTTCTTCATCTCTTGAATGAGTTCAGTCCAATTTTCCTGGATATCACGCTGTAACAATTAAAGACTTTAACTTTAAAACTGCCAAATGAAGTAGAATGTGGTGCACTTATCACAAGACGCCCCGCTATCCTTTCTGCCAACTATCCGAGACAGGGAGAGAAGGGGAAAGCGAGAATATTTCTCCTTGGATAAAAGAGGGGAGAAAGTGGAGCTGAAACTTTTCCGCACCATTTGATGTCTGAAAGCAGTGATGCAGCGATTGATTCATTAAACCAGGGCCGTAATGAGGAAAGAAATCATAATTCAAACTTACATTTTAAACAGGAAATATAATTGGAATTTTATACAGAGGAGTCCCTTTGTACAATTATGATTAAAGGAAAATTAATTGTATGAAAATGTCCTTATAGATACTGAAAATTAGATCTAGCAAAGCTCTGGCGACATGGACCTAATTCTAAAAATATTGTGTACAGGATCAATCTTTTTTTTTTTTCCTCCTCTGCTTTTTTTTTACGAAGGTCCAAATCTAGCTGTGTTAATTTTATCTGAAATTAGAGTGAACCATGCAGGCGTGGAAGTTGAAATTAGCCTAAAGATGTTTCATTTACAAAGACAGAAACACTTTGTCAGCCGGCGATTGTTTCCCAGCATTATCTCTGCCTGCTTTTAATTGCTTTGGTGAGTGAAATTAACAGAATTAGAAAAATTGCCTCTCCCTTTTTCTACAAGCTTCTTTATTCACGGGTATTGTTGTGTGCTTTGTATAGATTATAGACTCCTTTTGTTCCAGTATTGTAAATATATACGCCCCCAGTCACGGCTTTAGCTCCGAAACAATCCCTCTTGTTC
>VUQJ01045468.1:0-15866 GCA_015108635.1 Andinoacara biseriatus
ACTAATTGTCGGCTTGCACGCTCATGCACTCGCGTCTTCTGCTTCATTTTCTGTTCTGTTCTGAGGAAGTTTTGCACTGTAACAAAACTGTTATGTTTTTATTTATTTCCTTTTTATTATTTCCCCGGGTGAATTCCTAACTTCAGGAGTTCTCAGCTGCGCTAACATAACTGGAAAATGTTCTTTCAGATGATCAGTTAATCTTTTGAACATAATAAACTTGCAAGGAACACAATGGGGAACAAAGGGGTGACAGCAGGCACAAAAAAGGGGGGGGGGGGTTCTATATAAACATCATAATTTATAATTAATGTCTCCAATAATAATTCACAGATTTGCAAGATTTCAGATTACTTTATCGTATTTTTGAAGAGCAGCACATAAATAATGATTACTTTTGTTCATTAGTTCATATTCTTCAGTTTTCTTGACGACATGCATATCAACAATTTATGTTTTTCCTAGTAGGTGTCAGAAGTGTTTCCAGTGTAAACGAAGGACGACAAAATCTGCATGCGTCTCTGATCCTCTGTGCATACACTTCGCAGCATGTCTTATTTATGAGGCTTCAGCAGTCTGATTTGGACAGATTGTAAAGACATCATTTAATGCTCAAAACTCAGTATCAGAGCATTTAATTCATCTCAAATCTTTTTTTACTAATTAATTTGGCTGTAATGGGTTTTTTTTATTTGAAAGAAATGACAAATAAAAATGTGAGATTTTTGTCTTTATAACCCTTTTAAAGCAACACTGTGCATTACTAATGCTGTAAAATAAATCCTGCTGTTATCCGAGCTTTAATTTGTCTGTTTCCTGACGGACTGGGAGTTAATTAAGTTTTACTACTTTCAGGTCATAAACTAGATTAAGTGTTAACCTGATTAATCCCACAAATAAAACAGGACTTTACAGTCATCTCCCTCCTCTCAGTTGTAATAGTTATTTATTTGCTTTTTTTCCCCCCCTTCTTTTAAGATTTCATTTGTCTGCCTCTGTATCTGTTTCCAACAAGTCCACAGTTATCAAAGACACACAGACATATAGATCAATCTGTGTCAGCTACATGGATCATTTATCCTGCACTATAAGCGGCGGCATTTTCGGTGGCGCTGCAGCCTCCGGGCTCAGAGCACTTAAAAAAAATAAAAACTACATAAAAATCAGCTTCTGTGCTCATGAATTCTTACCTGTTGCATTCTCCGTTTTCCGCACATCTTTCTTGGTGTCCTCTGCCCAGGACAGCGGGAAGGCAAGCAGGAAGAAGCACAGCAAGTGTTTGCCGGTGATCCTCCTCATGATGATGATGATGATGATGATGATGATGCTCTGCTGATGACACGGTAGGGGGGGAAATCAGTCTGACGTTTAGAAGATGAAGCTCGGACTTTAAGGAGCTACAGGAGGAGAAATCGCTGAGTGACGTGCGTGTTGGCTGGTTAGTTCCCTCAGGTTTCTCTGCGGCTGTGAGGGAGGGAGGTGGGCTGCCGCTGAGGTCAACACGCCACGGTGAACGAAGAGCGAAACACGCACCCGCGACGTGATGGGCTCGAGTCACGGCTCGAGCTGATGCTTGGGGACTAAACATCAGAGATGGCGAGTAACGAAGTACCCATACTTCGTTACTGTGCTTAGAATGGGTTAGAATTGGATTCTTATGGGTTATAATTTTCGGGTCTCTGTACTTGAGTATTTATTTTTCTGGCAACTTTTTACTTTTACTCGCTACATGTTTACACAAATATCTTTACTTTCTACTACTTGTGTTTTCAAAACACGCTCGTTACTTTAGGTTTATTAATAATTTCCCATCACTGTCTCAAACCGATCTGAGCCTAAACGGAGGAACAACAACACATAAAGGATAATCCTAAAAGACAATGAGATGAAACAGGCAAAAACAATCATTTACAGCGCTGTACTCAGGCCATATTTTGTGGTTTCAGGACTTCAGCATCTAGCTGGTGCTCCGTAACAGCCATAAAGGGAGTAAGGTGTTGTGGCAGGTAATTTCAAATACTAGCAGCTCGACACATATTAAACACACAAACTGTCTGCAGTTTGTCACACACTGTGTCTGCGAGCCAGCTGCTGTGTTTCCAGGGAGAGAAAAGAGTGAGAGGTAGCTTCACTCAGAGATGGAGAAAGATGTGAGAAAGACCAGACAGGTAAAGGTAAGGACAGCTCAGAGACATTTAAAGCTTCATGTAGTGTCCTCATTTTTTAAAATCACGTCTTGGATCTTGATGTGAAGTTGTGATTTTTCATATTGTGAAACATCCTGCCAGACAAACTGAGGTGCACTAACTTTGTGTTCTTCAAAGGCTGCATCAAAGTACTGCAGTTTAGGCAGGATAAACAGGTTAGCTTGCTGTACTGTAGTGAATCTACAGTAAAGCTCTGTGTTGGACTGCTGCACACCAGCTCATGGTCAGAGTTACAGGTTGCATCAGTGTAGCAGAGACGAGTTTGAATTTAAGCTGATGATGCTGAGATTCATTCACTGAATTCAACCTTTACACCAGCTGCATACTGTCAGTATTAAGACTCTCCACCTGCTGAATCCCAGTGTAACCCCTGACTGTACTCGTTTTTCTGCTTAGGTGATTAGGCAAAGCTGTAAATAGTTTGTGTTCCCATGACTAATATTATTTTATTAATAAAGCACGAGGTTCAGTTAACGTTGCACAAAAATTGTTGTTCGATATATCCTTCAAAGAGCTACTTTCTTACAGGCCTCTAGTTTTATACTTTTACTTAAGTAAAGAATTTGACTCAGTACTTTTACCAACTTTTACCAGAGTATTTTTTTTAACACTTCCACTTAAGGACAGAATGCCTGTACTTTTGCCACCTCTGCAACACATCAGACACGGAGGGAGGAAATTACTAAATTGAAAAAGACAGGAACGGATTTATTGGTTGTCCTCGGGGCAAACCCCACCCTACTAACTGGGAGCACTGGATAATGTTTATGATTCACACAAACTTTGAGCAGCCAGTGGCAAAAGATAATAGAAACTGCACATACTTGATAACTAGTGATTTTGTAATATTGCCAACCCTGGCACAGTCCATACAAAGTTAAAAAAAAAATCAACTCATTTGTCAATCGGAACTTACGTGACTTTCGTGAAACTGCACTAATTTAATGACTGACCATGAATAGCGATGCGAGGAAATGATCTCTTCATGTGTTTGATAATGTGGGGAATTCTACAAGAAGCAGATGAACGATTTCATTATGTCGCTATCTATAAACCTACAAAGAAAGTCATGCTTTAAAATAAGATTTTATAACTTTAAAAAAAAAGTTTTTTTTTTATGTCAGTAGACAAAACCCTGGCACGAGTCACAGGCTTAAAGATCGCAGCGCCGTGTGACATTTGAGAGGTTAAATATCACAGAAAAAGCTCATTAAAGTTCAGCCGGAGAAGAGGATGCGTTCACTGATGCAGCGATGTTATATCCTCACTCTGTCCTGCACAGCTGCTCGGTGTGCAGCTGCTGGCCTGCATCCAAACAGAAGCCTAAGGATTCCGGGTCTTTAGACATCAATGGGGTGAAATTGTTGCCTTTACAATGTCTGGGTGGATGTGAATTTCTGGATTATGTGAACATAAAAAAAAATATGTATATATGTTTTGGCTCACCATCACAGAGAGCGCTCTCTTTGATTGGAAACAGTGGAATGTGTATTCTTACTGTATGCCATGCCACCTCAGTATGGCTTCTTCATATTCTTTGTTAAAAATGATGATCTTGTATTAGGGAAACCTAAAAAAAATGAAGACTGGGAGCGCTGTGTAATATTCCAGAACAGTCTAGAAGTTTTTTGTTTTTTTTGTTTGTTTTTTATGAGACCAGTAACTGCTTTGCAGTTGGTACTGCAGAAATATTCACTAAACATTAGCATCTGCAAGACAAGAACAACAGCTTTTTTTAAAACCACACTAGTGAAACTGGATTTGCAACTTGGTTGAGGGGGCATTTGCTCCGAGGGCCCTAAATCCTGTGGTTTACTGTGTAACTGTTAGTTTAATGGTAATTGGTGGGTTTTAAAAAATGTTTGCGCATGGAATAGAATCTAAAATCCTAACAACTTCAATGAGGCCCTGCTTTTTACCTAATCCGTTTGGCCCAGAGGCAACCTGTGTCAAACACAATTTTTGGAACATTTATTCTTTCACATGATGTCATGTTTTCTGGGAACGTATTTCTAAATAGTTCTGTTTAATCAAATAACCTCAATCTAAAGCAGAGTGGGCTTCCCAAACGCATGAACTCGTTGTGTTGGGGTCTTAGGGCAAAATGTAATGCTTTCGCCATATATAGCTGTGGATACTTAGAGACAATAGGATACGCCCACATAATGAAAAGAGTGTGGGAATTTAAACTCATGTCAGCAGTGGCCCATAGCTCAGCGTTGCCCCGGGGGCCTCTTGGTGGGTGTGGATGAGCCGGGTTTGCACACATATAGCTAATTCTAATTCATATCTGAGCTGCAGATTGACAACCTTTCCGGTACAGCTGGGCTGTGTTGCATGTATTTAATATAAAGAGACTATCAGTTGACAAATTACCCATGATTGATAGAGGCCTGTATTTAATATGGTATGTGCTGCAAATCCTGCAGCAGAGCCTTTTGGATTCATTTGTGAGGAAGCTGATTCAAATGCACCAAGCAGGTCATTTACAAATCCTGGGATTTTTTAGTTTTTGGGGGGAAAAAAAATCAACGGGGAAAAGGGAAATTAGTCCATCTGTGGTGCCTTTTTGCATTTCTCTCGTACTCAGCTTCTTGTTTTTCTTGTGGAGCGTGTGCCAAGTTTTTGATTTTACAAACAGATGCAGGAAGCAATAACATGAAGTTTGAAATGATGAATGACTCTCGGAAGTGGTGTTCCATCATTTCCTCGTGCACTAATGCACATGTGGCAGATAAGTTTACTAAGAGTCTTTGGGCTCTGGCTTTGAGCGAGTACAGGATTCCCTTCCACATTTCTGCACTAGCACAACAACAATAACAGATTAAAAAACAGAAATGTTTTAAAAAATGCAATTTTTTGTTTTGGAGTTTTGAGAGAGGAACGTTGTCCTATTCTTCTCTGATAGAGGATTCTAGCTGCTCAACAGTCCTGTGTCGATTGTTAACCACTACACCACAGAGCCACCACATTTTTTTATCAGTATACCATTAAGTAGTAGACAAGTTTTGGACAGTTTAACATTTAACCTGCTGATAGAGGTAAAGGAAAGTAAAGTGATCCTAAAAAATACATCTTAAACATCTTCAGGAAATGTCTTAGCAGTGCATTGGTTTGGTGGTTAGCGCTGTGGCCTCACAGCAGGAAGGTTGTGGATGTGAACCTGTGCAGTTTGCGTGTTCTTCCCCTGGTTCTGCATGGGTTCTCTGTGGGTATTCCCGCTTACTCCCACAGTCCAAAGTCCAAGTTCTAAATGAATCACAGGTGTGAATGTGAGCATGAAAAATTGTCTGTCTCTCTGTGTTAGCCCTGTTACAGACAGGCGACCTGTTCAGGGTGTAACTTGCCTCTCGCCCCATAGCAGCTGGGATAGGCTCCAGCTCCCATGCAACTGTGAATTGTACAAGCGGTTAACAAAACAAATGGATGGATGGTTGGCTGGAAATATTATAGTAATTCATCACATAGGGACAATTCACTTAAAACCTCAAACTTACTGTTAGTGCCTGAGGAAGTCTTTGGGGACCACAAATGTATGTGCAAAACAGTAGTTTAAATATTTTTTTTAGACCAGAGTAATGACCATTCAACCAATACTGCCATCGACAGAGCCAAACTGTTCACTCAAAAAACAAAATATATTGCATATACTAAACAATCAGGCTCCAGCTCCTCGTGACCCTGAATTAGTTTAGTGGAAGAAAATTGATGGATGGATGAATGGATAATAATCAGTCAAATGAATGATGAAAACCAGAAACCATTAACTATAGTTTTGCCGCCTGATTTAGCCATTATAACTAGACACTGTTATTGCCAAAAATGAAAAAGCATCACTTCATCTATTTTCTTAACCATTCATCCAGTTCAGGGTTGCAGGGGAACTGGAGGTTATCCCAGCTGTCATGGGCTGGGAGACTCCTTCTATCCTAGATCCAAACACAAGACAATCATTGACACTTAAGGTTTCTTTAGACTCATCAATTAACTTAACATGCATGTTTTAGGAGTGTGGCAGGAAGTCACACTACCCAAAGAGGACACGTACACAAGGAGAACATGCAAACTCCACACAGAAAAGTTCCCAGCTGGCTGATGGATTAGAGCCCAAGGCCTTCGTGCTGTGAGGCGACAGCGCTAACCGCTGTGCCACCTGAATCTCTTCGTAAAAATAATTCACACCGTGAAATACCTAAACCTTTCTACCCATCTCAAAACAATGTTCCACAAACTGCTGCTTGAGTTGTGACCAGAGTCACTGGATCCTTGAGTTTATGAGCCACTTATTTAAAGAGTGTGAATGTTTTTTGGAGACCTGATGTTGTGTTGGTCTAATTTTGGCTGCCAAAAAAGCCCTGACTTGTCGAGGCATGGACTCCACTAGACCCCCGAACGTGTGCTGTGGCATCTGCAGCAAGATGTTAGCAGCAGATCCTGGAAGCTGTAAGATGGGGTCTCCATGGATTGGACTTCTCTGCTCAGGAATTTGGAGGGCAAGTCAACACCTCAAACTCGTTGTTGTGCTCCTCAAACCATTCCTGAACCATTTTTGCTTTGTGGTAGGGCGCATTATCCTGCCAGAGAGGCCACAGGTACATGGGTGCGTTGTATCAGACGACACGGGTCAGCCTTCCCTCCACATGTGCATCAACGAGCCTTGGCTGGCATGACCCTGTCACTGGTTCACCACTGTTCTTTCCTTGGACCACCTTTGATAGATGCTGACCACTGTAGACAAGGAACATCCCACAAGAGCTGCAGTTTTGGAGATGCTCTGATGGCGATCTAATGGTGATGCCAGTCAGTTAGCCATCACATTTTATATCTGCTCAGACTCACTCAAATCCTCACGCTTGCCTGTTTTTCCAGTTTCTAACACACTGACTTTGAGGACAAAATGTTCATTTGCTCCCACCCACTAACAGGTGCCATAATGAAGACATAATCAGTGTTATTCACGTCACCACTCAGTGGCCATAATGTTATCATTGACTAGTGCATTTATTTATGTACATCGTGTTTCTCACTGTGAATTTTTATTTATTTATTTTGCTCCATTATTGCATTTTCTATGACCCATGCATGTCTAGTTTTAAATAGACTTGCATTCAAATGAATGTTTTCATTGAAAAAATCTGATAAATATGTACCAACCTGTTCACAGTGGCAGCATAAATGCAGCCTTCATGACCTCAGACTGCACATATCTGAGATTGATTCAGCAATTCAAATAGAACGAGTGAAAGGAAGCAAAATGGCCATTCAGTCCAATAATGGGGATGTATGAATGGGGTTTTACTTGGCTGGATGTGGAGCTCTCTCTCTTCTTCTTTCTTTCTCAGATACACACACACACACACACACACACACACACACACACACACACACACACCCATTCACACAGGCTTCTTTCATTGATTGTGAGCTGTTGTTCACTCAAGAGAAAAAACATCTCTCCCCTGCTTTTGTGCTTCTCTGCACTTAAGTGTTACAGAGATGTCACTGAGCAAGATAAGAACAGAACATCAAGTTCACAGTGTCCCTTTCATTGTTGTTCATGTTTTCTTTCAGAAATCGTTATTGTACTACAGTGCCACCTTGTGGTAATGTTTGTTTCATATTTCCTTTGTTTCAGAAAGAGCTCTTGCACACTAAAATTCAAGGTTAATGAAACATCATCGTCAAAATGAACAAAAAGCATTACTTAGAAACACTCATCCATTTTCTTCCGCTTATCCTTTTCAGGGTTGTGGCGGTCTGACACCTATCCTGGCTGCTGAGGGGCAAGGGGCAGGGTACACCCTGGACAGGTCACCAGCCTGTCGCAGGGCCAACACTGACACCATTCACGCTCACGGTGGTGTTTAAGAATCAGTAGTTAACCTAACCCCACTAACAGCATATCTTTGGGCTGTGGGAGGAAACCGGAGTGCCCGGAGAGAACCCACGCAAATACAGGGAGAACATCGAAACACAGAAAGGCCCGGGCCAAGGTGGAGTCAAACCCAGGACCGTCTTGCTGCGAGGCAACAATGCCACCATGCCCCTACTTAGAAATAAACATTTAAGAAACACACATCCACACAATTACACCCTAAAACCAATCCTCCAGAGTCTTCTTCAACCTGTCAGCTTCTCTCTGGTTTTCTCTGAGTTCTCTCTGAAGACGAAGGCTCGTTTCCCCGAGAGTCTCACAAAAGGCCTGCACTCCAAACAGTAGCCAGTGGGTGTTTGAACCGCACAGCATTCTTGACATTCAGCCCCTGACACAAAACCACAAAAGTGTCCTCACCCTGCTTTCCTCCAGGCTGCCAAATGGACTCTGTGCTTCAACCAAACACAGAAAGTGTCTCACAGCTTCACTGGGAACCAAACAGTTCATGTACAGGTCAAAATTAAACATGGTGCAGGTCACCCACTGAAGTAGGGTTGAAAAAGTCACAACACACAACTCCTGATGACTTCTTTGTGTAAGGCTGAGTTCTGCTAAAAGGTCTGCAGTCCAGTCTTTCTCCTTTCTAGAAGCTCATGGTTGTTTTTGATCTGGCACTTAGGAGGCGGGGCTGGATGAAAACTGGGGGAAAGCTGTTTAAGCTGCATCATGGCAATGAGCAAAAGGGCAAAAACAGGAAAACAATCACTATGGCAACAATATCACATCAGCGAGAGTCAAAGCGTTGGTGGGTCATGATGCCACAAATGAAAGAACAATTGCACTCGGGTCTGCGTGCACTTAACAGAGTGTACTGAACAAATGAGACTGGCGTAACCCTGCCGAGGCCCTCACACTATCCCTCAGCTGTCTGAGACGGACCACGTATCAGTGAGTCACTCATACTCAGTGACAAGTGGAGAAACGTTTTACTGGTGGCAACTGATTAGCATAGGTACTTGACCCCCTCGAGCCTCTCCGGGCTGCTCACAGCAAGCAATTTCACTGTGTTATAAAGGCTGCTTCACTAAAATGTTGCTGCTGAGGTTCACGATGGGTTTTCACCTTGTCTGAGTAGCTTCTGAAGATCACCCAGCTCTCTCCTTGACTACCTGCCACCAGGATTTTAAAAAACCTACAGAACACAGCGGGTTTGCCTGCTGTATGACATATAATAGGTACACAGGTACAGACTGGTACTGAGTACCTTAGCAAGTTAAATAAGCAGGTTAGTACAAAATGTCCTTTTATGCTCTAATACAGCTATGCCATGCCTCTGTAAGTAACTGTAAATGCATTTTTACTTACAGTTGTAATGAAGCATTTATAACATGTTAAGAAAGTCAGTATACTATATTTCACCCCTCTTCTCACAACAATCTGTACACTTTAATTTTATTTCTATCATTGTTGTTTAGTTTTTCATTAACCCATGAGACAAAAGTGGGGAAAGCCATCTGATCCCACCCCTTTCACTGAGAGAGGAGTAGTCTACTGTGTGAGTGTCCTTGAGTTTAAAACTGAATGAGATGTCATTAAAAGCATGCTTTCAGGAAGCAGTGCTGCTCAGTTTGTCAGTCATCCTCGCATCTATTTTAATGTTAAACTTGAATCATTGATGACAAAGTCTTTGTTTAGAAATTCCCAGGAGGGGAAACAAATCATTTTGGCATTAAAAAAAAAAAAATCATGTCAGATGTGTGGAGTTACCTGCTGTGGTGACCCCCGGTGACAAAGGGAGCAGGCGAAAGTTCGACCCAAGTCCTCGGCATCAGCAGTTACACATTTTGGAATTCACCTATTTTTGCCCACTCAGCAAAGTCAGCTAAATCATGTGACCTTTTCAAAAATCAAATGTTGTTTGAAATTGTGAAATTTATCCAACACTAATGTCATTTATATGCCTAAGTTGTAAAATTTTAACAAACCTTTATTGCAGTCTTTTAGGGTCCTGCGCCTGTTGGAACATTGCGCAATTTGTTCTTGGCTCTCCTGACTTGAACATGTGGCTTTTACTCATTTTATTGTGCAGTCAACACACACACACACACACACACACACACACACACACAAATATAAAACTGTGTGCACTCAAAGACACAGTGTGGGTGATGTGCAATTTTGGGAACCAATAAATATGAAATCCTTTTCTATTTATTTTTTATTATTAGGATCAGGTTTGGCTAGCTATCTGCAAGAAAAGCAGATCCCTCCTTTAAATCCTTACCATGAACTTTGCCCTCTCCGCCAAGATTTCATGCCTCAGCACTGTCGCAGTAATGGGCATGTCCACCCAGCTCCCACCATTGCTGTTTTCACCTCTGCAGTATGTGGATGACCCATCCATCGCACCTCCTCTGGGTCTACCACAAGTCTCATCTACAGTGGGACTTCCAGCTGCAGCACCCCAGGGTCCATCTCCTCGACTTTCAGGAGGTGAGGGCTCACAGTTTGCAGATGAAGAGTTGATTTGTATGGGAGGTGCTTTCTTCTTACAGGACCTGCTCACTCTGAAACAGTCCACTGAATAGGGGGACTGGAACAAAAGCAGTAGCCAGCTGTGGTGGTCTTAGTGAGAAGCACAGAGTAAATTAGAATAAACACAGGGACAACCACATGGATATGCACAAAGAGCATGGTAGTGAACTTATAGCAGATCAGTGCAAACACTCCCTGTGAGTAAGAGCTGGGGAAGTGAAGAACAACAGAGTGTTATATATATCCAAGTTTTGTTTCCCCTTTTTTGCAGGGACTACCTCACAGTCGCAGGTGTGTTTTTGATGCTGGCTCATCAAAAACACAAGGGAGGCTGTGTGACGTTGGCGTGAGCAGTAGTAACAACATGATACCTGATTTACTGAAAGCCTGTTATTGGTTTCAGAGTGCAGAGGGACAGAAAGTCATGTGTTTCACGGTGTGTCACATCCAAATAGACGGGAAGAGCCCATCCTGTTTTCAGTAAACAATTAACCCCAACAGCACACCTGTAAAAAGGTCAAATTTACAACAAAAATATGTATACTTTCTAAAAAGTAACATTAACCACACAGCAGATGTAAGTATAACATAAACTGAAATCTGAAGGGATCAAAAAATAAATACACTCCTCTCAAAAAGTACTGGAACATTTAGGCCAATCCCTTTATTTTTGCTGTAGACTTAAAACATTTTGGGTTTGACATTAAAAGATGAATATGAGACAAAAAAATCAACATCTGAGCTTTTATTTCCAGGTATTCACATCTGGATCTGATACACAGTTCATGAAAGCACCTTTTGTCTGAAACCATCCACTTTTCTTGTGAGCAAAAGTTTTGGAACAGAAACTTAAAGTAGGTTAAAATGGATGTGACTCAATATTTAGTTGCAAATCCTTTACTTGCAATAACGGCATAAAACCTGCGATCCATCGTGTGTGACATCATCAATGAAGAAGCCATGCAAGCCCAAGCCATGACATTACCTCCGCTCTGGTTCACAGATGAGCTTGTGTGTTTGGGATCATGAGCAGATCCTATTTTTCTCAAAACTTTAGCCTTTCCATCACCTTGGACCTTTGTCTCATCAGTTCATGAAACTTTGTCCCAGAGTTTCTAAGGCCTCTCTCTGTACTTCTTGGCAAATTCCAGCAGCCTGGTCTTCCTCTTCTTCTTCTTGCTAATTAGTGGTTTGCATCTTCTAGTGAAACCTCGGTACTTTTGTTCATGAAGTTTCTGTGAACAGTATATTGTGATACCTTCACTCCTACTGTTGTTTTCCTTGGTCTACCTGCTCGACATCTTTTACTTAGCACACCAGCGATGACTTTCTTCTTCAGGGCATTACAAACTGTTGTACTGGCTGTGGCCATTGTTTGTGCAATGGCTCAGATTTTTTTTTTCCTCTCAGTTTCACAATTGCTTGTTTTTCATCTATAGACAACTCTCTGGTTTTCATGTTGGGTTCTGTTCAAGCTATAAATGCCGTGTGCACAGGCAAACCCCAAAACTGAAACTGAGCATAGACATTCAGCTCTATTTATTGTCTGAATAATCAGTGGAACAGGACAGACCCGGGCAACAAAAAGAGGGGAATGTACCTAAAAAATTATGTAAAACACACATTAGAGCTTATCGAGACAACGTGCATCTCATTGCTGATTTTATTTTGGTCTTATTGAACAGTTTTTTTCACATACTCATTTTCTGCCTATGTAAGATCCTCTTAAATTCTGCCATTAGGATGTTTTATAATGACACTGAAAAACTTAACTGGATACAACTACTAAAAGGGGAAAGATGATTTGATAATCACATGACATGGCCCAGTATATTTTTACATGTATTTAGCATCAACATATCTGTCAGAAAACCCCTCTTTTGGGAAATTCCCGCTGCTAATAAAAAACAAAAAAAAAGAAACAAAAAACCCCAGTATTAGCAATAGGGTTCATGCCGCGGAGGCGTGTCTTTGTGTCTTTCATTTTTTTTAGCGAAACTGAAACAAAATGGTTTGAAGGCTCGTGTTTTTTGTGGTATTATAACAGAATGCCTCCTCGGTGCAAACAGCCTCATTCATAGTTGAATTCGGTATCTGGATGCGCTCAGATGGCTGCTTGAAAAAATGGGGCCAAGCGTCTGAAGTCTTTAAAACCTACTTTCATGAATGCACCTCGTAAAAGCCGGAAGCGTGTCGTCATTAGCAACAACAAACGCACCTGCTTAAATGACCGTGGAGCTCAGCTGCGCGCTGTGGTTGTTTCGCTTTGACTGATGCGCACATTTAATTTGTAGTCGCTGGGTGAGGGACAGCTGTCGGCGGTGAACTACCGCGCTGTTTATCGGCTGCTCGCTTACTGCTCTCGTCCTCCGCAACATTAACGTTAGCTTAGCATTTTTAGCTGTGCGCTAAGTTGTGGCATGCATGTGAATGGGAGCGCTGTTCCTCTTTGCGTGCACCAAAAGAGGTAGTTCTGCTTTTATCGGCCAGCCCGGTGGATGATAAATCCTCAGAGACTTCCCGTAAAAACACTCACAAACTGCTATGGAGCCGACAACGGGCTGTGTGGACATCGGCAGCCTGACCAGCACCTTGCCGGTGATCCCCCAGAATAAGCTGACAGACCTGTACTACCTGAGCGGAGGGGGCTTCGGCACCGTGTTCAAGGGGAAGCACTCCGACTGGAGGACTACTGTGGCCGTCAAGTGCCTGAAGCTCGACTCTCCTGTTATAGAAAGGTACCCTGCACCGATCAGACCACTCCATGTAACAATCTAGGTCACTGAAAATAATTTTGAACCACTGTAGATTTAAAGATGAGACTACTAGGGAAAAACTTTGTGTTATTCCGGGATGGTACAGTAAAGTCAGCCTGAACTTATTCAGCAATAACAGACGGCTGTCTTAGCTGCAAGACTTGAACTGATCTGAATCAAATGTGAGGCCTTCCTGTGCGTTTTAATCAAATGTGTCCAACGTGCTGCTGCCGGTTTTTCATCCTCCTGGCAATAAAAAAACATCTGAAGAGAGTCTGTGTGTATGACATTATCTTTGATTTCCTCCTATTCAGCTGGAGGAAAAACTCAGAATTGCATAAATCTGCGCTTCCCAATATTATTTTAACAAAAATACACTCATTCTTTATTTCTGGGGCCTTGCAATAGTACCACTCTATGTAATGATCGGTCCATCTTTTTAAGGTAAAATCCTTAGGCTCCTTCCACAATGCTCAGTGTATTACAACATCAGTAGACCAGTCAGAACTGGATTTCAGATACTGTCACATTAGCAGATGTTGGTCATCCATTCTTGTTACTTAAAATTATTAAGCAACAAAATGTGCAGACACAAGACTCCATACTGACCCTGATTTTTGTATTTATGGGTCAGCCAGTAATGAGTCTTTCTGCTCAGGCCCACACATTTATTCATCTGTGTTACCGAGAATTTCAGCAAGAGCAGATTCAACTTTCTGATTATTTGGTTTACATTTCTTAAAGTATTGTGTCTCAAATATTCCCTTAGCTCACTATCAATGAAGTGCTGTCAATGCTGTTAAGTTTTTATTTACTCTGTTTCCGTTTCAGAGAGAGGAACTGCCTGCTCAAGGAGGCCGAGGTGCTTCACAAAGCCAGGTTCAACTACATCATCCAGATCTTTGGCATCTGCAATGAGCCCCGTATCTTCTGCATAGTCACAGAGTTCATGAGCAATGGATCTCTGGACCGGTTGCTCCATGAGGTAGCTCATCAAGTTCACTTCCTATCACTAGGAGGTCTTCTAGTCTGAATGTCACACTCCGAAATAAACCATATAGATTGCCATTAACTGACATCAAAGTTAAGGTAGCTAGTGTCGACTAATCTCACAGCTACATGCTGAACAGACTGAATATTTTAGTCATTGTATTTGGATTTTTGTTGGCAAAATGAATCAGCCGAGGGAGTCTTGTTCTGTTGCGTTTCCCTCTTGAGCATCACTCGTCATGTGAATGTTTGCCACCGTTTCCTGTCAGTGAAACCTAAACAAAAGTGAAAGCTAGAAGTAATTAGTCTCTGATGAAACTGAATTGAGGTAGGCAGACAGCTGTGCTCAAGGGGAATTCCCAGTGGTCTGAGTGTAGTGTTTTTTTTTTCAGTCTTTATTTCGAGCTCTTGCATTGTTTTGTACTTTCAATGAAGTAAAACCCACATTTCCCTCTTTTATTAATGCCTTTGTTACATCTTTGACCCTTGTTTGTCATCTCCACCATACAGAAGGATACATACCCTGTGCTTGCCTGGCCTTTGCGTCTGAGGATTCTGTATGAGATTGCCCTGGGGGTCAACTTCCTTCACAACATGAACCCACCCCTCGTACATCATGACCTTAAGACGCAGAACATACTGCTGGATGGTGAATTTCATGTTAAGGTATGTGTCAGAAGAGGAAAAACTGTGAAACTGAAAAAACCCTGAAACTGTGTCAGTCGGTTTGTAACCGCTATAGTCCGACTGTGTATGTTCACACAAAAACCAAAAAATAGAAGAAGTGCTACAGACCCAATACAGGATTTTATTGGGATCTTCCATAAATTCAGTGATATATATACACTGAATATACACTAGATATATTTGGCTGCTTAGGAACATGTGAAAAAGTGGTAAAAGAGACAATATTACTGGCAAGTTTTGGCTGTGATGGGCCCCTCGGTCTTGTGGAGGATAGAAACAGTTTTTTGAGGTGGCATAAATAATTTGTCTAGCATCTTAATGTGAGTCCTGACTGCTCTGCAAATAGTTGTACAGAAAAAATCCTGAGGCCTTTCCTGTATTTTAATGTGAATAGTTGAATATAACTTCATTTACTTTATTTTTACACAAGCTGTGAAAATTTACAAGTTATACTTGCATTTTAAGTTGTAAAATTAATTCGTTTGTGATTTTTTTTTAATTTATTTATATATTTTTTTTTAACAATAAAAAAATCTAACTTTTTTTCTACTCGGATTTTATGTTTTTATGTGATATAAGTCCAGTGTATTAATACAGTATTTCAAAATGAAAGAATCAGCAGACAGTCGCACACATGAGGTGGTGCTGAAAAAATGATACCAAACAAGGCAAGTTAAACAGCTTCTAAGGTCAACTATAAAGCTAAAAACAAAAAGTAGTCAAAAATGTCCAAATATACCCCGGAAATATAAATTTGACCTGGACCGGTGTGACGATGATCAAATCACACCGAGCATCCACCAGCAGCAGATCCCT
>VUQJ01045469.1:18316-43423 GCA_015108635.1 Andinoacara biseriatus
CTGCAGGTACAAAAAAAAAAAAAACATTTCGCTGTACACTGTACTGTGTATAACTGTGCATGTGACAAATAAATATTATCTTATCTATCTTATCTAAACAATAATAATAAGATTATCTATAGGGCTTTACAATTCCATGCACTATTCATTTACACCTCATACTTAGTGGTGGTAAGCTACGGCCCCTCTGACCACAACCATACACAAACCACACAATCACATTCACACTTAGGCAAAGTGGGATAAGTGTCTTGCTCAGGGACATAATAACAGCGCTCAGATGGGGACTCGAACCAGCAACCCTCCAGGTACAAGGTGAGCACCTACCCACTGCACCACTGCCACCCACATAAAAGTAGCTCATATGGGAGAAGGGTGCAACAAACAACACTAATGGTCAGTAGCTACTGAATCCAAGAGCAAACCACAGCAACCTCCCTGACCTGAACAAGCTCCAGTAAATATATCACAGTGGCAGACATCCAAGAAAGAGTCTCACATATGAAGAGCTTGACAGCACCAGGCCCTGACATGATTCACACCTACTGGCTAAAGAAGCTAAGTGTACTCCATGAGCTCCTGGCAGCAAAAATGAATCAGCTGCTAGAGGCTAAGACACACCCGGAATGGCTGACTTAAGGCCAAGATGGTCCTGATCCTCAAGCATCTCAGTAGGGACCGGTCCCATCCATCAAATAATCTGCCTCAGCACATATGGGGCATTTCCATTCGGGACTGCTCGGCGCGGGTCGCGTCGACTCGTGGCGATTTGACAGCATTTCCATTAGTAACGGTTACAAGTTTGCAGATACCTTCAGATACTTTTTTTGAACCCACTCCACCGAGGTTCTGAGCGATCCATGGCGATACAAAAGTGTGACACGGAAGAACAGCATGCCACTGATTGGCTAGAGAGTGTCATCACTAGCGCAGTCATATGAGCGACTCCTTCACCAGAATCAACGGGTTTTTAAAATGTCATGTTGAACGTGATATTTTTTAAAAAGCTGACAGCGCGAAACTGGAAGCAAAACTGTCCCAGACGGACAGTTTGCAGCGGTAGTTTTGCATCAACAGAGGCATCTGAAACGCACACACAGCATACATATTAAAACCCTATACTGCCGGGCCACCGCCGCTGAAGCACCATTACCTGGTTATGACATGTTCGAGTGTATAGGGTTATACTTAAGAATGATAACCTTCATCCATTAAAACATTGTAGGGGAGACTTATGCACAATGATGATATTAAACTGTCATTAGCTGTTAGCTTGCCTCTATCTAATCCATTATTGTGTTGTGTTTTGAGCCACAAACAAATTACGTCATGAGACTACTGCCGCACTGCTATATCGACTCCACCCACACTGCGGTGGTCCTCAATTGTAATGGAAACACAACACAACCGTGGTGAAAAGTTGCAATTCGATGGAGTTTCGTATGGATACGAGGCTAAAGTGCTGTCACCCGAGACTGCAAGACCAGACTGACCCACCTGTGCACTGCCTGATTGATTACAACAAAACCTGTTACTCGATGCCACACACATGGATTCTGGAATGCCTAGAACTATTCAAGATCAACATTTGTGTTTTGCAATAAATTGTAAAACAAAAATATCCAAATGGGATTCTGAAGCAAAGCTACCACTTTTCCACCCCATTTAAAAAAAAAATCAAATGGATGTCATGCTCTAGGAACTATATAAAGCCAGACCCTCCCCAGTCTGACCAAAGTGTTTGCAGACAGGGCCAGAGGTTTTGAGATTGACACAAGTATTATTTTTTGCAAAGTTTCCTGTTCCTGTTTTCATGATGGAAAAGTCCATATACTCCAGAATGATCAGATGAATTGCAATTAATTGCAAAGTACCTCTTTGCCATGAAAATAATTTAATACCAAAAATGCCATTTCCACTACATTTCAGCCCTGCCACAAAAGGACCTGTTGACATCATTTCAGTGATACTCTGATTTACACTGGTGAGAGTGTATACAAGGATAAGGCGGGAGATCACTCTGTCATGCTGATTGAGTTACAATAGCAGACTGGATGCTTTAAGCAGAGGTGTTGCACTTGAAATCATTGTGCTTCATCTGTTTACCATGATTACCTGCAAGGAAGTACATGCAGTCATCATTGCTTTGCATAAAACGGGTTTCACAGGCATGGGTATTGCTGCTAGTAAGACTACACCCAAATCAACCATTTATTGGCTCACACAAACTTTAAAGAGACAGGTTGTGACGAAGGCTTCAGGGTGCCTAAGAAAGTCCAGGGCCATCTCCTAAAGGTGAGTTAGATGCAGCATAGGGCCACCACCAGTGCAGAGCTTGCCCAGGAAATGGCAGCAGGCAGGTATAAGCTGCACACAGTGAAGCAAAGACTGAGAGGATAGCCCGGTGTCTAGAAAGACAACAAAGAAGTGACTGATATTCTGCAAAAAGTACAAGAACTGTAGCAATTGGGACTGGCCATTTTCTCTGATGAAGCCCCTTTCCAATTGTTTGTGCCCTCCAGAAAAATGATTGTCCGGGGAAGAAAAGGTGAATACCACCATCAGTTCTGTGTCATGCCGACAGCAAAGCATCCTGAAGCCATTCAGGTGTGGAGTTAGTTCTCATCCAAGTGAGTGGGCTCCCTCACATTTTTGCCTAGGAACATAGCCATGAATATATAAAATATCTATAAAAATATCCTCTGAGAGGAACTTTTGCCAACCAGCCTTGAATAGTCTGGTGAAGAACAATGCAAAAATGATAACTACTGTAAGTAGCTTGTGGGACAAAACATCTTTATTTTGGGTGCATGGCCAGAGAACTCCCCAGCCCTTAATCCCATTGAGAACTTGTGGTCAATCCTCACAAGACGAGTGGACAAACAAAAATCAATGAATTCTGACATAAATGGGTTGCCATTAGTCAGTCTTTGGCCCCGAAGTTGATTGACAACTTACCGAGGTGAATTGCAGAGGTCTTTGGGGGAAAAAAGGACCAACAGTGCAAATACTGACTCTTTGCATAAATGAATGTCATTGTCAATAAAAGCCTTTATATCTTGTGAAATTCTTGTAATTATTCTTTAGTATACCATAGAAACATCTAACAAAGAGATCTAAAAACACACTGAAGCAGCAATCTTTATGAAAACCCATACTGGCCATGACTGTAGGTGTGAGTTGTGCCACGGATTATGCAGACTTCTCAAAAATGGGATTATTTCTTTCTGCAGCCTATATTCCCATGGATTTTAGAACCTCTAAATGTCAGCTGAAGGTTCACTTGCATCTACAGTGAATGCATTTCATCACCAATAGTAAAATACTAAATCCTGTTACTAGTATTAGTTTGGCCAATACATGTATTTGGCAGGATGTTATTTATCTCTTCATTACTTAGGATTGCTGCCACTACATTCCATGCTGACTCACTTGTGTCACTTGTAGGAATCATGAGCTATAATATCACACATCTAAAACACAAAATAGTGCCAGAGCCTCTGTGACAACAGTTTTCATTCAATGTAGTTGCTTTTCATTCAATATATTTGAGTTTTATTCCATATAAGTTGAGTTAACTGAATTTATTATCATTATTATTATTGCTAATGATAATAATAATTTATTATTATAGCTTACTAAATCTAACAGTGAAGGTTGGCTAAAGTTCTGAAATGCTCCTTTATAAAATACTACTCATTTCCAATTAAAAAAACAGAACTCAAATTATCCATTCCAAGACGCTGCCTATCAGCTGTCGACAGAGACGCCTTGCTTTTACCAGAAGAAATCCCGGTTGTTTCTGCTCTGATTTCTCGAAAGGCAATAAGCTGCCAGAGATTTGAAAAGCTCACAGGTGTGATTGTGTTGTGTTTAAGGCTTGCTCCTCACTCAAGCGAAGGAGACAAAGAGTGGCTCTTGGCACGCACAAACCTTCCCACTCAGAGTGCCCTCCAAGGCTTTAGCAGTTAGCACATTCAGGTCTCGGTGTTCTCTACCTGTATTGGCCTCTCTGTGTGAGTGAGAACAATAGCTGTCTGGAAATAGTGTCTCCCTGTTGCTTCATGTCCTTGGCTTCATGCTGACAGCAACAGAAACTATGTCATTTTTGCACGGCAGCAGATTACAGGTAACAGTGGTTATAGCTGGGCTGGAGCAACTAGTCTCACACTGCTTAATAGGATACATTATTCACACTTGCCTTTTACACTGATCACATTAGCATGAATAGAGGTGTTGGAAACCATTTCTGTTTATTCTGGGCTTTAGAGATGTTGAAAATGTTGCTCCATCTCAGCATTTTTCTTGGTTTAAAACATGCCACTTCACTTCAGGTGGAAAACTGACACTCACCTAGTGTATTTAAATGTGACACTAAAGTTTCCTTTGCAAGCGTCCATGTGTGACGAGTTGGGACAAAGATACCAGTATCACTATTACCATAACCTGGTGTGTCACAGCCCTGACACTAAAGGATGCCAGCGGTCTTGACAAAAAGCCAGTATTTGATGCTCTGTGAATAAAAATGAGCTGACTAAACTGCATTCTCAGTTACTTTTAGATGGAGATATATTTTCTTTCCCTTACAATTAAGAAGCCTGACAATTCATAGATCAGGATGTTTGGTAGGTTAGGTTGGTTGCTGTAGTGGATATCACTCGCAAGGTTTTCACTCAGGAAACTGGGGTTTGACTCCTACATGAAACCACTTTTTTGAAGAGGGTGATGAATCCTGTCCAAATATATAATTGGTTTGCTTAAAAGATGTGATAGTATAAATGGCAAAGACGTGTTGATTTAAAGCTTGTTTCCAGCAAGTCAATGCATTAAGGCATGTAGACATCAAATGGGGAAGAAAAGCTAATTTAAGTGACAACATGTCTAACCTTGAAGAAGAGGGGCAACAGCAGCAGCAGCACACCACACCAGCTGCCACACCTGTCTGCTAGAGAACAGAAACATTAGGCTACAATTTGCACTGGATGATCAAAATTGGACCACAAAAGATTGGAAAAATCTTGTCTGGTCCGATGAGTCTCAATTTCTGGGGCAACATCCAGATGGTAGGGTTAGAATTTGGTATAAACACCCAGAACCATGGCTCCATCCTACCTATCAAAGGTTCTGGCTGTTATTGGTGGTGTAATGGCATGGGAGGTATTTTCTTGGCACATTTTGGGTCCCTTTGCTAGGCTGTGACATTTTTAAAAAAATGCTCAGTTGGTGGTGGAGTACTGCTGGTGATCATGTCTAACCTTTTATGACCACAGTGTACCCATATTCTGGCAGGTGCTTCCAGCCAGATAACATGCCATGTCCCAAAATTACAACGTACTCAAATGGCCTCCACACTTGCCAGATCCCAAGCCAGCGGAGCTTTGGGATTTGCAGCTGACAAATCTGCACCAATTTCATGGATCAAAATTGCTGAGGAATTTTTGCAGCACCTTGCTGAATCTACCCCACGAAGAATTAAGTCAGTTCTGAAGACAAACCGCTACTAGCAAGGTGTGCTTAATGAAGTGTGAATGCATGTTCATCTCAATAACTGTAACTTTAGAATCCCCTTTATGGGAATGCATAAAAAAGGAGATGGCCAGAGTTTTCCTTTCTGCACTACTGTAACTGTCTCTACTTAACAACAGTTTATGCAATTCTGCAAAGGCCATTTGAAACCAGCTAACCAATCCAAGGTTAAGGGGGTGTCAAGCTATGGTCTGCAGGAATTACAGAAGAGCAGCCAATGCTAAATTGGCTGTTACATCATAATCAGTTGTTATATAAGTTAAGGAATGGGATTATGGGTCAGAAAACCAAGATATTTTTATATTTTAAAAATTACAGTGACATGTACTGGATTGTGCTGAGGCTTTGTGCTGCAGTTTCTGGTGCATTCTTCCCTAAACTTTACAAAGCATTTTTTTTAATCTGACATGCACTTATTCAAGGCTGTACAAAGCAGTGAAAAAGCAACATGACAGTTTAGAAAAGTATGATTTGTCAGTATGATGAGGGAGATCATATCATTAAATTACATTAGCCTGTCTTAGCAATGTATTTGTAGCAGTGCAAAGAACTGCTTTTGCTCAGTGGAATATTATGACAACCCACACTACACCAATCAGGTTGTCTTGACACCCACAAATTTGTACTTGCATAAAATGTGATTAGATTATGAATTCAGCAGTAGCAGTATGCACTGATTAAAATTGTCTAGACATTAAAATAGCATCTAATAACTAAAAAAAAAGACATCAGTTTTGTCAAAAAAAAATTAAAATAAAATAGAAACTTTGCTGTGTGCCATCACGTTCTTTGTGCAAACATGACCCGTTGCTAAAAACACACTCTGGGTGACTTTCTAAAAGAGTTGCCATAGCAACTCCACAATGGTGACAAACTAATTCGGAGTTTGGTATTACAGTTAGGGGCAATGTGGACCCTAAACACAAAGAGCAGAGCTGAAAGCTACAATACTGCCTTTTTGTATCATCTCTGTTCAGGTTTCACATCAAGGTGATGTTACGCAATCCATTTCCTAGGGCTCTCTTTTTTTCAACCGCCTTTTGTGCTTATTATGGCAAACTTTTCGCAGTGTTTTTGTTCCCTTAAGGTTAGCCGTGAGCAAAGTGGCTTCGCTTGATGCTAAGTGTTCTCCTTCTGGAAATATACTGATGTGTTGGCAAGCAAAATGTAATTTTAGATCGCTTTAGAAATGCAAAGACGGGATGAAGTCTATCGGAATATTAAAAGATTCCTGCAATCATACTTTAAAAGTGGTTTATTTGAACTTAGCAGTGTAACTGTAGAAATTAGACACACACCAAATTATCCCCTGAGCAAAAGTCTGTACGCTTTCATATTTTTTTTTATCTTAATTGACTGTTGTGTCAGAACTCTTCAATCAAAATACAATCTTGTCCCCCCATCTCTGGCTTTTCTTTGAATTAGATTTTTTAACATTTAGGTTCCCATGTAATCTTTTCACCATTCTAGCTTAGCTTGCGTTTCAGAAGGACATCAATGTTGCAGTTCTAAGACGTTTCAGTGACAGTCACACACACACACACACGTACACCAGCCTATGCATTTGGTAATGTTTGTTCCTTTGCACACAGCAAGATAAGTAAATCCCCGCCGCCTTTCTCTATCCCTGTAAAGATATCGAGAACATCTGTTTGAACACACCTCTCCATTAGCATCACAGGGTGACAACTACACCTTGTGGCTAAGTTGAACAGTGTGTGTGGTTGTTTGTTTTAGAGCTTTTAGGGTGTGATAAAATGATATCAAGAAAAACAGATTGCCCAAAAGGCTTCCACACTAATAAAAGTCTCAAATACTCACAGCCAGCACAAGGTTTCTGACGCCTAAGTCCCAGAATTAGGTCTGTCACTTGACCAAAATACGAGGCGTAGCTGACGCTTAGGAAGTGATGCTGCTTCTAAAGACACAGAACTTATTGTGGATAGCTGATCAAATCAGGTACTGAACTGCGAGCGTTTTATTACTGTTATTATTCCCAGCTGTGCTTTCGCTGAACATGTCATTTTGGCTTTAGATGAAGCCTTTTGGCCATGGTAGCTGAAATAGCTTGCATTTATTGGTGACACAGCTCCATGAATTGTCCCAGAGAAAAAAAACAGGGCAGACAGGGTTACCTCAGAAGAGTGAGCCATTAAAGATGGAAACTTCAGCACTTTGTAAAGTAATTGCTGAGTCACTGCTATTGACCAGTACCGGTCATGGCTCCATTAACAACAACATCCTTAACAAAACAAAGGGTTGTTCAATTAATTTTGCTCTGCTACATTATTACTGCTGAATATTACATTTGAGAGCATTAAAACTCATTCTGGCTTTCAAGACTGAAAACATAATAATGCTTTGATAGGGCTTTCCAAAACATCTGAAATGCAGAGTACGTAACTGCTGAATCCTTTGTGGCCTTTTGATATCACCACCACTTTCTGAATTTTTTGATGGTCAATTAAACCAGGGGTCACTTCAGAAGCTCTCATACATCCAAGGCCACGGCTCTAATCGTTATGGAAAAGGGTGGATTGCCCATTTTGAGTAAAGCATGAGTATCTTGTATTTTGTTCACAAGTGGGCGAAGAGTGGAGCGAGGTTGACAGTATCTGCAGTGATGCAGCGACTGTGTGTTGTGGGCAGGTAAAGCTGTCAATTTCCTTTTTGATCTACATTCCTATCCTCACCTATGGCTGAAATGAGCTTTCTCCAAAGAGTGTCTGAGCTTATCTGTAGAAATAAGGTGAGGAGCTTTTCATTTTTGAGAAGCTCAAAGTAGATCTGCTGCTCCGTCGCATCAAAAAAAGAGCCAAATGAGGTGGTTCAGGAATGTGACTAGACTGCCTCCTAGACAGTGAGGTAGTTCGGGCATGCCCCTGGGGCAGACCCAGGATACACTAGAGAGATTAATTCTTTTGCTGGGTTGGGAACACCTCACGTCCTCGCAGAAGAACTGGATGAGGTGGGAAGAATGAAGTTCACACATCTCTGCTTAGAAAGCTCGCCCCCCATGTCCAAGATCCAGATAAAAGGTAGAAAATGGATGGCATTGGTGTGGTCTCAGTATATAGTCAGGCATTGTCTTTAATAATGTGCTGCATTCATGCGCTCCATTGGACCTTATTGGATGTAGACATAGACACATGAAAAATTAATGTTGCAGATGTTGAAAGTAATTTGCATTTTGGCCCAGTGGCCTTTGGACCTCTTAAGACCACCGTTTCATGCGTTTGAAAAGGTGTAAATTGACACTCAGCTTGATGGGTTATTTTCTATATGCCAGCATATGACAGCTTATTCTCCCTGAGCAGACTGACAGAGGCATGATTGAAAGATGTGGAAACGTGAAGACATGGAATTATTAATGAATGCACTAGCTGATAATGTGAGCGTGTGCTGATTAGTGTTTGCATCAGCCTGTGTGCTATGCAAATTGGAGGGATTCTGTGCATGCATTATGAACACTGTGTGGTATTGCTCGCACATATTTCAGTTTTAGACGGGATGAGATCTGTTGTGTTTGTGTGTATTTTCATTTCGGGCTTTGTGTATGTGTGAGTCATGAGTAATTCCCAGGACCAAATTATCCCGGGAATTCCTGGGTTGAGATTTATCTTAGAAAATACACATGGCTGCACAGCTGTGTTTCCATCTTTAACTGCATTTGTAGGACTTGTTTTTCCTTTTGTCTGTATTTCCACAAAAATAAGTTGAATCAGTGATGCATGGCCCCATTATAGTTTGGGAAAATATAATCTTGGTGTGTCCCAGATTACTCCATTTCAAAAATGGATTACTGGCTTTCTATTATCATTTGTCCCTTTGTAACTCCCAAAATGCTAGATTACCTAAATAGCTAATTTGTTCAATTTATAACAATGACAGTTTAATGTCAGTTTTCTTTCCACATTATCACCCATTGTCTTATTTATTTATTTTTGGACCAGTATGTGGGCAAGTCTTGCATACTAATGAGTGTTGCCCTTCAAGCTGTTGTCCATACACTCATTAGCTGTGCCCAAGATGTGAAATCAATGTGGCACTGTTATATGAAGGCACTAGGTTTCACATGTTGCCTGTTGTCTCACTCCAAACAGCCATCATATCTCAGTAAAACAAACAACAACAAGGACAACATTACCCATGATTAATTATCCATGTAATCCTAACAACAATTAGTAGAAATAACAGGGAAATCGAGGGACGAAGAAGCAGTCCAGGGTAGGAAGGAATTCTCTATCCATCCAGCCATCCAAGCATTTTTTTTAAACACTTATCAGAGTGGACCAATCCACAGACGCACTCAAGGCGGGAGTCTTAAAAAAAGATTTGAGATCAGAGATGTCAATGCATGTTATACAACTCCAGATCTGATAAAGGTGGGACACAGCTGAAAGGACATTTTGCTACTAATTACTGTAGGTTAACTGGCAACAGGTCAGTAACATGACTGGGCATAAGAAGACCATCTTAGAAAGGCAGTTTGTCAAAAGTAAAGATAGACCATTTCAGGGAAAGCTTTGCATATTTCAGCAAGACTAAACTGCACACCGCACTCTTTGTTGGCATGAAGCCATACTGTTGCTCACTAATCGTCACCTAATTTATCTTCTTTATCTTCCTAGCTTAAATAACTCTTTCCTATATCTCCGCAGTATAGCTAATCAACTTTGTCCCTCTGCAGTTACTCTGCATATCACCCCAGTTTACTTCTCCAATTCTCAGGCGTCCGCTCACTCTATAAGATTGTCTTAAACAATTTGGTCCTAAAGTCCACTGTTCTTACACCTAGACATCTCCATACCTCCACAGCTATGTCCTCTGGACTCACCACCTTTCCACTCTTCACCCTTTTCATAGCTGCCCTCAGTTCCTCCTTACTAATCCCCTGCATGTCCTGATTCACTAACTGTCCTCCTCTCTCTCTTATTTTCTACATTCATCAGCTCCTCAAAGTACTCTTTCCATCTCCTCAACACACTCTCAACACTTATTAGCAAATTTCTCTCTATCTGAAATTACCCTAACCTGCTCTTTCTGGTAAGCCAATCAATAAATGCCCTCTTCTGCTTCCTTAGTGTCCAGCCTCACATACAACTCACTTGCCTTTGCCATCTGTCCTGGCCTTCTAGTACTCCTGTTGACTTTCTTCATCTCTCCCATTTTTATTTCTTTCTTTAATTACCAGCTCCGTGTGACTGCTTTTCCTGATCACCAATGTTAGGGTAAGTTAATTCAGATAATAGAATGATGGGTATGTTGAACTCCTTGTGTAGTACGGTGACCCTGGTCTCCTGCACAAACCTCCTGGACCTTCTTTCTCGCCATCATATCAGCCAACTCTCTACCTTTACCAGTCATAGTTCCTACATGTAAAGTCCCTACTCTCACCTCCATGTTCCCGCCTTTCCTTCTCTCACGCCGCCTCCTAACAAGCCTTCCCCCACTTTCTTTGTCTTCAAAAAACCGTAGCACAGTTTCAAGCAGCATCCTATTGGCCTGCAGCACCGCCGGTGTTCCTCATTAAATCGGACCCCCAACCAATCTGGTGTGTAAATCTCATTCCTGATGATCTGGATGTTTGATTTGGCCAAGAATTTATACTGGATGTCCTTCCTGACAAAACCCTCCACGTTTAGTTGGGTTTGGGACTGGTACTATGAGTATGCTGGCCCATGGCCCCCCTCTGGCTGGTTTCCTCTATCATCACTGTCACACTTTCAAGAATTTCCCATACAGCACTTAATCTTCTTAGTTCTGTATCAGGTTCAGGGGAAGTTCTTTTTTTCAACTGGCAGTGTTTGCACAGGTTTGTAATATACTTGAGTTATGTGATGCACTGCAAAAATAGCCAACAATTTAAGTAATGTTTATTGTACCATACTGAATGTCAGATGCTACAAATGCATTCGTGTGCGTGCGTGTGTGTGTGTGTGTGTGTGTATAAGCATGAAAGTATTTGTGCACTCCTGTAAAGTGGTCATCTAAACAAGGTGGTGTGCTGAATGTCTCAATTTAGAAAATGCCTTTTACATTCAGATCTTTCTTCCCTGCTGAGCAGTTCAAATGGGTCACAATGCAATGTCCTCATATTTTTATGATATAGTTGCCAAATGCTATTTCAATGTAACTACAGGTGCTTTGAAAGCATTTTATGAATGCTATGGGGATGTTTCTTAAAATGGCACGACTGTGTCTAGAAAAAAAATTATAGTCCATTATGTCTCTGAAGAGCAGTTAGGAAAATAATGAACTAATTCATTAAATACAAAAACAAAACTCAGACAGACAATCATCTCTCTCTTTTTAAATAAAACATCTTTGTAAGTGATTTCTGAAGTAGTGCTTTATAAACATTAAACATGGTGGAGGAAAGTAAACTACTGCCTTTGAGAGCTTGAAACCCAACTTCAAGGTAGAGGGAGTACACTGGGAGAAACTGACTGCAAAGCTAAAGGCGTACTTTATTAAACAAAGCAAGTCCAAAGGGTGATAATCCAAAAAGAAAGAGCAAGGGAATATTCTAAAAAATAAAAAGTAAATAATGTGGACACAGTCAGTCTGACACAGAGAAAGACAAGACACTGGGATAATATATGCACAAACACAGGGTCAATCGGGAACACAGGTGGAACACATCAATCACCAGAGGGAAAAAGAGAGGGGGAAAAAAACAGTGACACATAGGAAAACAAAGAAAATAAATAACACAGGAAGCAAGAATAGGGGAAGATGAGGAAACTAAGGATGACGACACAGACAGGGAAACATCAAAAACATGAAGTCAAACATTAGGAAACACAAGGGAAGCAGCTTTATACCACAAAAACAAGAACTAACACTATAATTCTTCGTCCGCAGACTCTATGTAAAAGATCGATATTATCCACCTTGGCATCAACCATTTTGAAGCCTCAGCTTATAACCATCACCATCTTGGTTTTCTGATGTGGGAAGTTGCCATATTTGGATTAAGCAGCTTGGTTACCAAAAAGTAGAAAAGTAAATAATCAGTACAAATAACAGGCTAGAAAAAAATGCATTTTAATCATCAAAAATGGAGCACAAGCCTTCTGTAAAGTCTTTACTATATAACAAGTTATATTAGTTGTCAGATACAGGCCTTTGAAAAATAAAGTTTTCACAGTGACGTTAGTAAAATTATGTTGCATATTTAGCATGCAAATTAATTTTAATTTGAGTATGTGCAGCTCTCTTAAGTCTGGCCATAGCCTTTCAATTGGGTTGAGGTGTGGACTTTGACTGGGCCATTGAGCACCTCCATTCTTTTCTTTTTCAGCTATTCTGTTGTAGATTTGCTGCTGTGCTTGGGTCCCGTTGCAGGGCTCAGTTTCAGATGAATAGCCTCACATTAGACTCTAGAATATTTTGTGACAAAGAGAAATTCATGGCCAATTAAACGACTGCAAGGCGCTCAGGTCCTGTGGCTGCAAAACAAGCCCAAATCATAACCCCTCCACTACCGTGCTTGGTATGAGGTGTTTGTGCTGATATGCTGTGTTTGGTTTTTGCCAAATGTGCTGCTGTGCATTATCGACAAACAACTCCACTTTGGTCGTGTCTATCCAAAAGACAGTGGCCCTCATTCACTAATACGTGCATGTAAAACATTCTTAACCATGTCCAAAAAATTTGTTTGCATATAGTCCAGCTTAGTTCCTTGAAGTAGTGGTTGAAATTGAAGTTATCTATTTTTTAGTCAAAGTGGCTACACCCCTAATAATGCAAACTTTAAGCCTTAAGAAAATATAACGTATATTAACTCCACAGAGTTATTATTAGAACAAAGGACCAAAACCATATGTTACAAAATCCCATCTTTTAAAAAGAAACTGCAGTGATGACTAGCTTCATTTACTTCTTGGATCCATAGAAATCTTGCAGGAGTAGGCATATGAAAATTGCTGCAAGACTTATACAACTTTTTCACCACACAGGCTATGGCCATTCTTTTTTCTTGTTCAGTCGCGAAGCACTAAAACTCTTCCTGCATTTGATGCAAAGTTTTCTTTAAATCCAGAGACAAACCTTTATTGTAATTGTCCACAATAAAATAAATACAGTAGGGCTTCTAACAACCACGGCCAGTAATAGGTTATATATGTTCAATACTGCACACCATGGATGCAGTCTTACCTGAGTGGCTAATGCACACACTCATACCCTTGCACACACAAACCAATAGGTGGGTCAAGCATAAGGTGACCTAGCTAAGCAATAGGATGAAATTACAGTTCTTACACAGCCCTTGGCCCTGTGCCTGGTCAAAGTGATTGTCCCTGACACTGTGTAGTTGTGCCCACTCGTGTGTGTCTATACAAGAGTGGGTGATTGTTTGTGAGAGTTCGAGAAAAGTGGGAGTGATTCACCTGCATTGAATATCAAGTAAATGAATTATTTTTCCACAGAGGAGAGAAAAAGGAGATGGTGAAATTAATCTGAGGAGCCAGCTGTCTTTGTACCCTGTGCACTTCGCTGATGATGTATTCTCCTGTCGGAAAAGAGGATGAGATGAGTAAGTGAAACCTTCAGTCTTAATGTTCACAACGACGCGATTTGCAGCGGGGATGTTTATTCAGAAGGGTAGCAGGTCAAATCAACTCACTTCCCTCAGGTAATTATGTTTGAATTGGGTTTAAAAATAAAAGGATTTGTATTTGTCTGATAAGAGTAGTCTCTTAAACTCACTGCAGCTGAATTAGTGATCATTTTTAGAAAGTCTTCTGGAGAAGAACCTAAAGTTTTAAATTAAAGTGCAATGATGTAATTGTTTCTTGCAAACATAACTCTTTCACAGTACTTTAGATAGTAAAATATGGACCAAAGAGACAAAAGATGCATGACATGCAAATTATAGCTGATGATCCATATTCTTGATACTTTATATTTAATATTATGTACTTGCAAGAAGAGTCAGGAAATTCAAAGTTGGACTTTGCTTCACAGCACCATGTCCACAAGCCAGTATTAAAACTCAACCTCAGTCCTGCAGTAACAGTACTTCAAATGTGTCTGCACCACTCAGAGAGGTTTCATGTCTCCAAATTGTGAGAAAATATGAATCAACATTTTAAAAAAAAGAAATCAAATCAAGCATCACTAAATTCCTGAACGTTAACTACTTTAAGAATATAAAGAAATAAGTGAGTATACTGTTTCAATAATTCTATACTTGAATTTGTTATGAATCAGAAGTTACGAATCCAAGGGCCACTCTTGTAAAAACAAACTCTCATTTCACATTCCTCTTTGCTGAATTTCATTATGAGCTTACAAAAAAAATGCATGGACTGACTTTTTCTATTTGCTGAACTAACTTGTAAAAAAGACTTATTTCTTCTCTAAATCTTCCAAAACTACATATTTATGGCAACCCCGGCATTTCGCTACCCCCAAACAGCAATTGGTTTGAAGCTGTGTGGCTTTTGCACCGATTCCCTACGGTGGTGGGTTTTCTCCGGGTAATCCAGCTTCCCATAACAGTCCAAAGACATGCACGTTAGATTAACTGGAGATTGTAGATGGGAAATACTTTTGTATTTCAAGGCTTGAAAGGTGCTATGTGAATGTCAGTCTGTTTACAAGCAAGTAAAGGCAAATGGAAAATATTTTGAACACTACCAGATTTTGAGCTGTGGCAGAATTTTTTCATCAGCTCTAATTTGCTGTCATTTTCCAGCTTGTCATTCCTCCTTGTCCAGCAGTTGCCTGCAGTTTTTTTCCCCCTTTTCACATCACATGACCTCATATGCAGCAACCTGCACATGCTGCCCCAACAGTCCCATCAGCCCATTTAGTTTATATATTATGGACTGCATACAAATTTTGGATGTAGCCTCTGTGCCTGAAAATTAAAGTCTGTGCATGTGTCTTAAACCTTTATTCTTTCCAGTAACAACCAAGAGGGAACCCCTCTGGCTGCAAAAAATACATGTTTATATAGATACCAATAAGAAAATGGCCCCTGGCTCCCTTACTCTATAGCTTCATTGAACCTTTTCCTGATGAGACTCATTTGCTATGTTCTTGTTGAATACTAGAATACTGTTGTTCATTCTATAAATTCAGTGTTGGGTAGGATGATGAAGCAGCATCTGAATTAGTATTATTATTATTACATGGATTCCCAGTTTGGCAGATAAACAGTTCTTCAAAATGAGAGGCAAAAGCTTTCAGCTGTCTTTGCAGTGTTTGTCTCTCTAGTACAAGTACAAAACACAGGAAGGCATAGCCCAATATCAATTTCACATATTTCTTATATTAAATGATATAGTCAGAAGCCTTAGAACTCAAATTACAGCTGGTATAAGCACCAGAAGAGTGAAAAATAGTGAGTGTTTATTTTGCTAGCTTATGCTAACCTATGATGGAAATTCCCATAGATGTTCTAAGCTAATTAAAGGTTAGACTACATGATAGCATCAAGGCAAGAGTTCAAAGAACTACTTCACCTGACTTATTCAACATAAAACCAGAATATACCCAATACTTACAGGCATTTATCAGAGTTCTAGCCAGGATTTGATTGCCTGGTACTGTGCTGGGGCAAGGTATCGTTAAGCCGGGCTGAGAATTTCACCGGTTTGCTATCAGAACTTATCGCCATCAGCACAATTAGCGAGCAGGTGCCGCTATTAGGACTAGCAAGTAGTTGTCTGATACCTCCAGTCCTCCTGTGCATTTTCTCTTTCTCTTCATTCAAGTCAAGCCTGATGGTTAATCTGGAAACAGTTAGTGAAGTTGGCTCCTTCTATCGGAACATTTGCTTTTTATTACTCTATGCCTTGACCCCACCTGTTTGTTCCCCCCTGCACAGGAATCCAGCATTGTCTCTGAGTGAGTTACTGAGGGAGTGTTTTCCCTGTAGAGAGATTTTATCTGTGGACCTGTCTGCATTGGAGCCTTGGATTTGTTAACTGAAAATCCTTCTGGTGTCAAAATCTTGCCTTTGCTTCATTGTAAATAAACCTGTTAACTTTTATTTCAAGTCTGCATCTGAATATCCGCACCACAGACTCTGACAGGTGTGGGAAATAACTAACCAATATGTGACTTTATGGTGGGTACATGTGTGCAAGTTTTTGTCAGGACAAAGGTAGGGTGACATATTAAGTGATTTTTTTTTTTTTTAATTCTTGAACATCCGATGTGTAATTTCCGTCTGCTGATTTTTGTGCACTAACTTGTACCATTTCTACATAAGTTTATGGTAGTCTTTATTTACACTCATATACATTCTGTGGTTTATATACTTACTTTTTAGTCTTAGCTTTGCCCGTGTAGACAGTTTTTCTGATACCTTTGTTTTATTACTTCTGCCAAGGAGGTTATGTGATTGGTCAGCTCGTCTCTTTGTTTGCAGGATCATTTAAAGAAGGTATGAGAGGTGCAGCTTAGAATCACTTCTAAGTTTTATCAAGAAACAACATCAAAGTGTTTTTCATTTAATTATCCAGCTTTTTTTGTTGCACATCTGCTCCATGGATTGACACCACTTATCATATTGACATCTGTCATTTTGGCTAAGATGTCTGGATTGGATAGATTGCTGTGACATTTGGTTTAGACATTCATGGCCCTAGATGACTGGTTTTTGATAAATGTGGTTATTTTTGCTTTATGCTAATATATCCTATTATTATTAGCTATGGATTGTGGTTACTGTTAACTAGCAAATATTGGTTGGTGGGTTGACCTTTAAGATAGCAAAGCTAGCCAGCTTGCTAAGTTTGTACAGTTTAGATATATTTCTGTGTTCAAAACCTTTCAGAAGAGATAGTAGGAACTCTTTAAATTCTTGTTATCTGTCTGACACAGTCATAAGGTTCTTTACTCCCAGTATGTCTTGATGGGTGTATGTTTGTAACAATCAGGCTTAGCATTATGACCAACTGTCTAATATTGTGTTGGTTCCCCTTTTGCTATCCAAACAGCCCTGACCCACTGAGGCATGGACTCCACTAGACTCCTGAAGTTGTTCTGTTGTATCTGGCACCAAGATGCTAGTTTGAAATCCTGTACATTATGAGGTAAGACCACCATGGATCAGACTTCTTTGTCCAGCACATCCCACAGATGCTCAACTGGACTGAGATCTGGAGGCCAAGTCAACACCTCAAACTCATTGTTTTCTTCACACCATTACTGAACCATTTTTGCTTTGTGGTAGGGTGCATCAGTCATCAGGGAACAACCGTGCTTAGGTAGGTGGTTCGTGTCAAAGTAACATCTACATGGATGGCAGGACCCAAGGTTCCCTAGCAGAACAACTTTTTCAGCTTTTTTTGCAATTTGAGTGACAGTAGCTCGTCAGACCACACGACTAGTCTTTGCTCCCCATGTGTATCAATGATCCTTGGCCGCCCATAACTCTGTCACTGGCTCATGACTGTTCCTCCTTTGAACCACTTTTAATAGATTCTGGCCACTGCAGACTGGGGACACCCCGCAAGAGCTCAGGTTTGGGAGATGCTCTGACCCAGTCATCTAGCAATCACAATTCGGCCCTTGTCAAACTCGCTCATATCCTTGCTCTTGCCCATTTTTTCTGCTTCTAACAACTTTGAGGACAAAATGTTCACTTGATCCTTAATACTGTATATCCCACCCACTAACAGGTGACATGATGAAGAAATAACGTTTGACTTGATCTGTGTATATATCCTAACTTTACATGTCCACTCTGTTGTTTTGAGATCAGCCTTGCTCAGAGCAGTCTACACTCTTATAAATATCAGGAAGAAACATTGTTAACATGCTAATCCAATTTATTTCACGGGTACATTAACTACTTGACAGGTAAATCCCACACAGCTCAATTACAGCTATATTCCGCATGCTTTTATCCAGTTGTATTTACCCTGAGGACACACTGGCCAAGCTGTGGTGTAGCAAATGCATAAAAATAATGACAGTTTTGTTCCTTTTTCCATGTGGGTGTTCCCCTGCATACCAAACAGTTTGGTTTAAAGAACTAGAGGGTTGGGAAGGGGGGGTATCTCGCTCTTTCCCCAGACTTTATTTTCATGCCTCTGCTTATATCTGCTTGACTCATCTAAATAGACCATATTTTTATTGAATAAATTACTTTTTAATTCAATCCTTAGACAGCAACATTACATCAAACATGATGTTTGTGCTTCTTTGATGTTATATCATTTGTTCATTCAGTGCAATTATATACACACAATGCATTTCACTGTTTTGCCATAACAACTAGCGTTCGTCTTTTTACGGTTATATTTCTTGAGGTTATATTTTCAATGCAAGTCCACTTGAATGGTAAATTAGAGGATATTAGAATCAGTAGTGTGCTGTATGACATCAGATACAGCATGAAATGGAGGAGCTGGCGTGGACTTGGGTTGCAAAGCATTTTATAGGTCCCCAGTTTAAATAGCATGCCCTATATAACATTTGCGAAGTGGATGTGTAGAAGAGTAACGTTTGATGTGGGCTGGGACTGCAGCTAAGCTTGACTATATGGCCTACACAAACAGTATGTTCACTTAGTTCTCTATTGTGACCCTCAAAAACGTATCGCGTTATAGTAT
This sequence comes from Andinoacara biseriatus, assembly GCA_015108635.1. Lineage (NCBI taxonomy): Eukaryota > Metazoa > Chordata > Actinopteri > Cichliformes > Cichlidae > Andinoacara > Andinoacara biseriatus. The sequence goes on from VUQJ01045469.1 coordinate 37,423, forward strand.
ATGTCAAAAGGCCAGGCTACTCTGAATGCTAAAATTCTGGGAAAATATAAGCATGTTCCATCACCAGTTTTATTTATATTGTTCCAATAACCTATTTTTATTTTACTGTTGAATTCGAGGACTTTCCTCACAATTTGAATTTTTGCACCATGATCATTGTGTTTTCCCATTTGTGTTTACTTTTCCCTTCTTATTGTTTTGGTGGTCTTCAGTGTGGGTGTGCCACTTCCTTCCAAATCCTAAGCTGCTGGCACACTTACTTTCTATTATACCAACTCTGTCTTTCAGTCCACTCTTAGCCATTTTGCTCAGCACAATTTTGTAATTCGAGTCTGTTTGTTGCTAATGAAAGTACCTTTTTGTTTATCTACATTATTCTCATGCCTAAGGGGGTCTGTCTCATCAGAAAGTCTCTCAGGATTCCAACCCAACACATTCTCGCTCCCAGCTTGTCAAATACACTTAGTCAGAAACCCCTTCTCTTTTTATTTTAATTCAAGGAGTGCTTCTTTGCCTATTTTTCCAAGGCATCCCATACTCTATTAATGTCATTTTCTGACCTGCAGGGTACTGCTAGAGTATACCATTTTATTAGATGAAGAACTGGTTTTGCTGTCTATATTGTGGATATAGGACTGCTATTTTTACACTATATTACTTTTTTATTGACTTACTTTGTCTGTCACTGTGTGGTTAGCAGATTCTATGCTTACTATGGTTAAAAGTCTCATGACAGTGACCACTGAAGCTGAGCAGTCTCTGCAGTCTCATGTTATCTACTTTGGTTCATGAGGGATTTCTGTTAAAGTTTGTCAACCTGAAAACTTGTGCAACCTTGTGCATTACAATTTGATGCCTACGGGTCAGGCACACAGGTCCAGGGACCACTTGGCTACCATCCGCCAACTATCAGTCCCAAGGGAAAATGCTTGTTCCTCAACCAGTTGCCAAGTGGTTGCTATCAGGGATCATGGTGGCAAACGCAGTGCTGAATTGAAAACCTCCTTGTCAGTGCAAATTCTGAGCGACTGTGACAGTCTGCTAACAACCAAAACAATGGCAATGAGGTTTTCAGTGCATCACCATATACCTCTTTGCAACCAGTTTCACTGCCAGCAGCTTCCAGCAAACATTTGCCAAATCCTTGGGGAATACTCCTTGTGGTTGCCATGGGGTCTCTGACCCATTCTAGACCAGCGTGACTGGAGCTTTACCAAAGACTGGAGCTTTCAAAGTGACTGCCAGCAATCTCCAGCTGCTACCCACCAACTAGTCGAAGAATACTTATTTTTCCTGAGCAATCTGTGGTTGCCAAGGCATCGCCAACCAGTCTCTAGGCCTGTTGAATTGAAGCCTAAGCTGGTACGTGACAACTTGGGAAAAAGAACAGAATCCACAAACTCTCAGTTCTACTTGCTACCTATGTAATAGCTAAATAAACCTATAATAGCAGTAAATATAATTTGTAACACTTATATTTGATTTAACATATTTCTTTTAGCACTGGTTACGTCCAAGGCTTTGGCTAGAACAGTTTTGTAAGTATTCACCTATCATCAGGTTGTACTTTTATATAAAAAATGAGCTTTCCTATATACAAAAGATTTCATTAAAAGAATAATTTCCAAAAATCTGTATTATGAGTGTGATAATGCATTTTCAGACAGTTCAAAGATTATTTATTCCATATTTTTAGTACCTTAATACATAATACTTAATTAAGCATGGTTATCATATGGCATACTTGTCACTTGATTTAGAGCCAATTGTCCCTTTTAAAAGGTCTGTATCTCATTTGCATTGACCTGTTCTTCTGTGAGTATGCTCAGCGGGGAGTCGGCAGGAAGCACAGACGAGCCAAAGGAGGCAGTCATTTGAATGGCTGCATGAAATTAGTCAGGTGTTGGCACTGCATGGAGCATATCAATAGCAGCCCCCCTTCCCTCTATCCCTCCACCCCCACCTTCCTCTCCTCAGTAATGCGAAGGAAACAAATGCATCTCACTAAAGACTCATCATTCCACCCAGATGATGTTTGTTGAAAGCCTAATGACTGTGTCTGTTAGCGCATGCGCAATCGCGCCTGGCTGTGTCAAATTCAACCTGTCTAAATTTAGTTTGCTCCTTTCAAAATCGACTATGTGCTGAACCAAACACAGTGCAGGCTCCTTTTCCACATCCTCCAAGGCACATTTCAAGCTATTAGGCACACTCTAAATAAGAAAATAAAAGGCAACATTGGCACCTTCATAAGTTCTATATTTTTTGCCTGTATGTGAACCTACAAGTGTTTCATCTTTTTTGTGTGTGTGTGTCTGCTTTTGAAGTGAAGTATATGTACGTGGCAGCAGATTTTTATGATAATGACTAATGCATATTTTTACTTTGTTTGCCTTTAGTTTGAATCATGACCTCTGAGTGTCAGTTGCTGCAGCTATTTTTTTCTGCAGCACTATTTTCTAAGAAACCACGAATTATATACATTTTAGTGGTATTTTATATATAAATATTCAAGAGTGTGTATACCAAAAAAAAAAAAAAAAGGAATTTGTTGATATACTTAATTTGACTTGTGTTTAACCTGGCAAGTTCTGATATTGCCAAATAGCTGTTGTTGACACCCCTAGGACAACAACTGACTCAGTAAATGATGTCATCACAGAGCCCTAAAGCAGATGCCAACAAGAAGGCGATGTATTGCACTAAAAACACAAATTACTTAAGAACTATGTCAAGGTTTTCACATTTCTTTAAGAGTTTAAACTGGTATGCTATGATGGTTATATCATAATGAATATGAACTTGTTAGCTTTTTTCCCCTCTATAATGTAAGCATGGTAATAATTAGAAGATTTCTGAACACTAGCTCTCAAGGTAGCTTGTAGCATTTTCAATTAAGATCTCAGTCACACAGACCTAGAAACTGGTCAGCTACCATACAGCAATCCCCAGCTGATAGGGAAAAGTGTCTTCTAGTATGAAATCGGTGTACAGTGGCTGCAAACACTCGTAAACTACTCACCAAATGGTAGTGAAACTGAACTGAAAAGTGCTATCCAAACTGTCCAAGGTCAGAGTTGCCCCTTTTGAAACACGTTGGCTTCAGTGGTCGGTCAGTGCAATCTGCTAGCAACCAAAGCAATCACAAGCACCCTCTTAGGGACTGATTCATACAGCCTGCAATGCAGCAGTTACTCGCAACCAGTCAGGGAATGCACATTTTTCCATTGTGACCGGTGGTTTCAGACGGTTATTAACTGGTATCTTGTATGACTGAGGCCTAAACTGCTGGATGTATTATTAGCCTGAGCCCCACTGAGCTAATGTCACCTAATAACCATAGTAGAAAAAGGCTAAGCTACAAAGCAATCGCGCTATTTATTATCATGTCAATAAAACTACGGCTAAGCTAAAGCTACGGCTCTCATGTTAGTCTAAACTCATAATTTGCACCTTTTAAACAGCCCTACTTGATCAGCCTTGTCAGCCACATCAACTCTTTGACATACTATAAAAGCAGATAAGTCAAGTGTGTTTGCCTTTATAATCTTTTGCATTTTAAACAGGTCATACTGGCCCTTTGAAACTAGTTTTACTGTAACTCAGGTAAATATTTCCTGTAATTTTAAACATTATCATCTAAAGTTTATTGAAGAGAACACAGAGTCTTGCCTGAGACATGAAAAAGTCAAGAAAAATTGATTTTCAAAAGACAGAGGGAGGCTTGTTGACAACAGCTGGCAGACAACGATGCATCTCTTGAAAGTCTTCATCTCAAGGCTGATAGATGATAGCAATAGATGGAGGGGGTCTGCGTGGCAGCTCCTCTCATTTTTATCCTCATCTTCAAAAAAAAACCATTTTTAAACATCTCCATTTGCTTTCTTTAATGCAACAGCGAGCACGTTCCTCAGTTCACCAAAGCACTTTTGGGGGAGGGGTCACATGAAGACTGTGTGTCAGCTATAGACAATATAGATTTCTGCTGTATTTTAAAACTGTAAAAGAAATGTGACCATCATATGTGGGGTATTCTCACGGCCCCTGCTGAGGAAAAATATCTGGAACAAAACTGTGTATATTTTTAATAGCTTTATCGGAAGCCTAATAGCAACATCATCTGGAAACCTACTGAGCCTCCTAATTGAAACCGTTACAAGTCTGTCATGAAACTAGTGCCGTCAAATCCAACAACAGAAAATGGAGATTATTGAAACCAGCAGAAACAACCCCTACAAGACCATCCAACACATAATGGAAACAATAAAAAAAAAACGTGTCACTGAATGCATCACAGCATTTCCTTTAAAAGATGATTGACAGACATTTTAGATATTCCCCCTTTCCCTGGATTTAAAAGTAATGACTCTGCTTCTTTTCTTAACACTGTAACAAACAGTGGCAATAACTGTGGTTGGCACCAATGAGTCAATCACGTATATCACACTCCAGAGTCCTTATTCATACGTATCATTTCTGACTTGTGTAAAATCCAGAGAGCATCCTGCATGTATAAAATTCATTTCTTTTGACTGAGCAGGATTGTCAGAATGGAGCGAGAAAGTCACCTGTAATAATCATTCTGCGGGGAATTGAGTGAATGATGGATAGCAGCTCTGAGAACTTGTCTAAAAATATAGCTCTCTGTTTGGGTGGGCTGCCGAGTGTAAACGCTCTCACACGGGGCTCGCGCCTCAATAAAAACCAGGACATTTCAAGGATGAAGGTTCACTAAGTAAGTGAGAGAATATCAAATCATGGATGTGCTTTTCAAAAAAAAAAGAAAAAAAAAAGTGAAAATTAATTTTCAAAGCAACTGAAAACCAGCCTAGAGAATTATGATGATTTTTCTTCATGCAGACCAAATAGCTTTCACAGTTTTCCCTTTGGGATGTTTGCATTAGTATCAATTAATCCCATGAAAGAAAGAAAAACCAACAAAGTGACTGAATATTTTATTTCTTCCCCTCTGTTGTGTTTAAGCCCAACAGTTGTGATTATAGATGAAAACAATTTATAGCATCACAGGATGAAGTCAGATGATGTTCGATGACTTCCTTGCTGGAGCCAGAGGACTCCTCCACATTTTGGTAAATGCCTGCGCGTGAAACCAAAACCTGCTCAAACGTGATGAACCAAAGGAATTTAAATTCCCCTTAAACTATGCAGATATTTCTTTATTGTAATTATAAATTTTAATTATGAGAGTTGTGCAACAAACATCTAAGTCCTAACAAACAAACAAACAGAAATTTGCAGACTGCAGTGATATACACAATGACTCCCAGCCGAGTGTGTGTGTGTGTGTGTGTGTGTTGGGTGGGGGTGGGGGTGTTCCGAGGAAGTAGTGAGACAGAGGCAGGGACCCTGAGGGAATCAATAATTACAGTGGACAGTGGCAGACTGTGCAGTTGGCCTGTTTCTGTCCACTATGCCTGCAACAGAAGAGACATGCAGCCTTAAAAGAAACAGCGTCTCCTTCTCAATCACCTTCTTTCTCATTCTTTAATTAGGAACGACCTTGGTCAATAAATAAATGGCTCACTGACCTCACCATCATCGACCCATCTTTTAAGTGCAAAGTCACAGTTTGCCTCACTGCTTTTTTGCATCATGCTATAGTAGAATGGACCCTTTCATGGCAGGGGATGTATAATGGTGAGCGATTGAGCTACTAATAGCATTACATTAGGCCAAGCAGAGGGCTGTATTACAGTATGTCATTGTAGTTAATGGCCAACTGCACGCATGGCTCATTCAAGTTAAAACCATTTTTAAAGTTCATTCCATCTGTTTCTCTTTCTCTACAGCTATGTCTAATCCCTTAATGCTGCTTTATTTGACTTTTAAAATATACTGAGCAGCAGCAGTTTGTCTGCCCAGACTATTTAATTCATGGGACAGACGTGTTTTTGATGCTGTGGTCGTGCTTTGGCGTACTTAAAGTGGACCCTTTTTTTTTTTTTTTTTGTTTTTTTGTTTTTTTTTTTTTAACTCACAC
>VUQJ01045469.1:50033-65027 GCA_015108635.1 Andinoacara biseriatus
GTGTAGAAAGAAGTGCAAGTGTGAATGGGGCATGTGCGAAGTGCTCAGAGTAGAGGAGAAAAGTGCTATTGTATATAAGAACCGGCCCATAGATAGACACTTTATCTCCAAGAGGAAATTACTCAGCAGTACAGATATATGCGATAAATACAAATCAAGATGAGTAAAATTATTGTGAATTATTTGATCAGTTTCCTGTACTTAGCTGACAGAGGCAGCACTCCATGTAATCTTCTGCTGCTGTAGCTCATCTGCGTCATAGTTCGATGTGTTGCGCATTTAGAAATGAGTGGTTATTCTAGTTATTCTTGCCTTCCGGCCAATCTCCTCTGATCTCTGGCAACAACAAGACATTTTCGCCCGAGATCTGCCGCCGCTCACTGGACATTCTCTCTTTTCTGGACCATTCTCTGTAAACTTTAGATATGGTTGTGCAGAAAAATCCCATTAGCTCAGCTTAAAGTCACTTAACTTAACCTTCTTCCCAATTCTAATTCTCAGTGAACTCCAGCGAGTCCATCTCAACATGGCTAAATGTGCTGAGCTGCTGCCGTGTGATTGGCTGATTAGACATTTGTGTTATTGAGCAGCTGAACAGGTGAACTGCACCTGCTAACAAAGAGGCCAGTGAGTGCAAAGTGGAACAATTATGTATGGTTTCCGTGAATCCCTGTGCTATAGCTGGACTCGCCTAATAGCACACAGTTTGGGAACCAATGTTTGAAAGACGGATTCAGCGGATCCACACAGCTCCTGTTTGATCAACTGCAAGCAAAGTTGAGCCCAGTGAAGCCGGCCTCCTGCTGCCATGTCAAACTCAGGTAAAGAGAGCTTAGACATCTTTGTGCCCAAAACTGTGTTGGTTTGGTGGCATTAGCAGCTTTCTTCTAACCCCAGTGAGTGTGTGTAACCACTGATAGCTGCTGTTACACATTTCTTGATGTTTGAACGTTATTATTTTTGCTCCATTTAATCTCGTGTTCGCAATATCATAGCAGAAAGGAAGTGGCATTGTCACACAAAACAGGATTCTCACAGCATGAATAAAGACTAAGAAATGATGGTACTGTGAGTTCAAAGAGGAAATGTACCTGCACAATTAACAGCTTCATTTAGTTTGTAAATTAATTGTGAAATTAGTCCATTATGAAATCAAGCATGTTCTTTATCAGTTAAGGCGCTGTCAAATAGCGAGCACTTATCACTGCACCTGCTGGTTGCTGCCATCCACCTTCTCTAATCTCATCACTTTATTAAATGGTTGCGGGTTGTAGCTGAAAATAAATTACATGGCATGGCATAAGTTTGGGATTTATTATCATTAGAATTATTTAATTACCCACCCTAGATGATTAAACTTTGAACCTGACACTTGCATACAGGTTAAATTAATTCCTGCATTCCTTGCTCTGTGACATCACGTAAATAAGCCCGCCGCTTCGCATTTCAGGGGTCGTGTCAGCATTTTCTGTTCCATGCATTTTTATAGTGTTAAGGTTTAGGCACCAAAAGTACTTAGGTTTAAAAAGATGATCCCAATTTGAGTTAAAATGTAAGAATCCGCATGCTTAAACCTTACATTAAAGGTAATCCAGTACTAGTCCAACACCCACCAAATGGGTTCAAACATTAAAAAGAAAGGTTAACCCAGTGAAACAAACTATTTTGTTACACAAAGACTGTCCCTGATTTCAGTTTGCACAAGTCAGTGCTGGCTGATTTGAATGCAATATCTGTGACACAGAGGGAAGGATCAATGTGATTATTTGGCAGAAAACAAATGCCCTGTGTCAGTGTGTTCTCACATTCAAGTGAAGGGATTCGTTTCTGCCAACAAGGTCTGCCAAATTAACAGAAACCTATTATTGTCTGCTTTTTATCATAATGATTGAGAGCACTGGAGTGTTTAATGCTCTCATCCCATAAATGTATGTAATTTTTACCTCTCACTAGCCTATTTGACTTTTATTGTTCATCTGGTACAGTGCTTGGACTTCCTTGGCTACAAAGCTTTGGTATTTACTGTGAATGCTACCTTTCTCCCCTCTAGGCATTTGTGATTTTTTTTTTTTCCGAGACCTAAACCAGACAATTTATATGTAAAATAAATTTCTTTTTTCAGGTGAGACTAGTGGCATCAATATTGAGAGTTCCATCAGCTGTTTCTCTCTTTTGATAATATTGCTGCTAAGTTCACGATGGGCCAAAACAACCGTGAGGCCACAGGAAAATGTCCCGCTGCTCCACCACTGTAACTACCCCCCTTCTTGATGACAGAAAATTTCGCTAGTCGCTACAGCTGATGTATGCTATTTCCTTGTTTCTCTTTGACTTTTCTCCCAGGTCGGTTGCGCCCCGCCTGTCATGACGATATGCCCCACAGTTTGAGAACCACTGCACTAAGGAGACTCATCAGAACAAAATGTGGGGGCGAAGTGGAATGATGGCTATATGTACACAAAAAGATGATGGCTGTGTCCAAATTCAGGGGCCGCATCCTTCGAAGGCCGCATTTGTAGGTCGATTACGTCACAGCGAGGCGACAAAGGCTGTACAAATTCGAAGGCTCCTCCAAATGCGGTCAACGAATGCGTCCTTCTTTTAGCTTAATTCAAAGGATGGGTCCGGTGTATCCTTCGTGGCCTACCATATCCCATGATTCATTGCGCATCAAAACTCAAACACGCAATGAGCCGCCAAAAAGTTTGAAAAATTACCGTTTCTGTGACACAAAATAAACTTTTAAGATGTTTTCAGGCGAGAATGTAAATGTGCAAACCTCAAATATCCGCTCGTTTTATCAATATATCGCTTATATGCAAAAAAGTTCTCCAACGTTGGAGCTGTCCGTCGCCTAGGTAGCTGTCAGCTGACCGGGGTATCGAGGCTCGTTATAGCCGGAGAGAAGGCCCAATTCCCGGCACGTCCTTTTCAAACCCCCGCTGGCTTTAAAGTTAAACACAGTTATAACTCACTCAGTTGATCTCTAATGGCTGATATTTGGTTTATTTCAGTGTTTTATTTGAGTAAATCGGCTTGCCTGAAATTAAAGTTAAGCATCATAACTGGATAGTTTTATTCAACATTAATATAGTTGGATTAATCATTCGCTCAGCTGTATTCCTTGATCTTGAGATGTGTTGCGCTTGTTTTAACAGCTTATTTTGAATTAAAGAATTAAAATTAAACCACAAAAAGAAGCAAAAGTTGGGTCTCCATTTAACCAGCTGCTTTTCCACAGCTGTGCTTTGCACTGTCACATGACCCACGCTTATTTCCGGCCTTTGCGGTCTACGTAAGCCGGGTCCTTCGAAGGATGCGGCCCCTGAATTTGAACACAGCCAATGACACTGGAGATTTCTGCTACTTTCTATGCCAACATACCTGCTAACGTGATTTCCTTGTTCCGATGTGATAATTAATCCGATGTTCAACATTTTGACTTTTCTCCCTGGTCGTTTGCACCCCACCTGTCATGAACCTGCGCCCTACCAGTGGGGCGTGCCCCACAGACTGAGAAACACTACATTAGACGGCTGGTTGCACAAAACCCATGGATGCATGTATTACAGGAGTTTCTCTGAAGACACTGCAAACCTGGAGAGCACTGGAGAGATGTTCTTAAAATACGGAATAATCCTGGGGAAAAACTGGACTTTTAGCAGGTATGCTGGTTAGAAAAAAATGAAATATTGCAGTCATTTACAAACAACCTCACTTGGATGCCTTTCTGATCATGGGCTGACAAACAAGCTGGAAACATTAAGTGTTAAGGGACTAGAGGACAGGGGGGTTCACAGTTGACATTTGTAGCAGGTTTCAGTGCAGATAAATACTCACATTCCATCATTTGCCCCTTTCTCTCTCTCACACTCTCCCTCTTGGACTGTCACATGGCTCTATCCCCAGGGAGACATCCACTGCCTTCAAGTCCACTGCACCACCAATCGCAGTCTTCCAAGGCTCAGAGAATAGAACGACTGCACCCTGCTGTATCTAAATATCACTGCCACTGCTGGAGTGTGTGTATGCGTGTGTGTCTTGGTCGCACAGATCTTGCTTTAGCATAGTGAAGCCAGCAAATGATTAATTCTTTCTCCCAGATTTTTGGCTGGTGCTTCTTATTACCATCACTAACGACATCACAGATAACGCAAACTAATTCTTCTGCTTCACCAGCAGCCAAGATATATTTACACCAAGCTTGATATCAGGATGCACGAGCACATATCATATAAAACCACAGTGAGGCTTGCTGACATCATCTCCCATGATCGGATCAAAACCCCAGAGAGTCGTGTTACACAGACGGAGAGGAGTGTGACGGAATAAGAGGAATCAAAAGGAGGAAGTGAAAAGGAAAGATGCAAGGCGAAATGAAACGGAATGGAAAAACCAGAGGAGGAAAGCAGAGAGTGGAACAGAGGGAGGCTGAGAGGGGAAAAGAAGCAGTCTGACTAAGCAAGACGAGCATGTTATGAAACAGCAATGGGCTGCGTAGCGACTGGCTTCTCAGATTGATTTATAAATGTGAGCTGACAGCTGAAGACGAGTGAAAACAAACTTTCTGGTTTTGCTGCCAACAGTCGTTGGAAGCTTGCAGGCATATTATTCACTGTCATGTGATGCAACTTGTAACAGCGATTCTGGCTCACACTGAATTTGTCTGAATAAAATGTAGTAAAAAAAATGTCATTAAAATGTAGAAAAAAGTGTAGATATTCATATGCATATACTATACATGACTGCCATGTAGCAGTAGACTGAGTAGTTTAATTTATGCCCACTGAGAATGAAGTAAAACAACTGGAAAAGGTGCCAAAGGTTTTTTTTTATATTGTTGCTAAAACTCATAAAATTACTTATTTTAAATTAGACGGTGGCAGGGCCAGATTTCTCAAATGAGGTGGGAACCTGGAATTTTTATTTGAATTATTTAGGTTGTATTAAAATAAAATCTACCCAACAGCATGTGAGTAGATTTTAAAATCTGAAAAATTAGTCGTCCATGTTGTCAATGTAGGATTAACAGTATTAGTGGCAAAATGTTATCACAAAAAGGCTCTGCTAGAAAAATAGCTCTAAGTAGATGTATTGCGTTTCTACTTCAGGCTCACCTGTTGGTTTTGTATGGAAGCTTGTTTTCGCCACAGGAAAAAAAAAAATTAAAAAAATCGCCATTTGTAACTTGAAATTTCAAGAAAATAAATACATTTAAAAATAACTCAATAAATTTTGAGTTACGCATCTCAAATTTTTGCATTAATAACTCAAGATTTTGACTTAGCGCTGCCAATCAGGAAGTACGTTAACCAGAAGCAGGAAGCTGAAAATATCAACCGTCCAACAGATCAACGTGAAAATATTGATTCCTTACCTTTAATGCAGCTGTTTTTTGCTAGAAGACATTTTGACCGTTGGCGGTCAAGAAGATGCCGACAATTTGTTCACGTTTGCTAGAAACTGCTAGCTCACTGATACTGTCGCTACCCCATTTTGAGTGCGCATGCGCTGGCAGCGTTTGCGTTAGGGGAATAAGGAAATTACCTGTTTCTCAGAGCTTCCTGATTGGTAGCATCAAGCCGAAATTTCAAGTTAACACAAAAATTTTACACAAAACTTGAAATTTCTACTTATTGACTCAAAATTTCGAGAAAACTCAAAATTTTTTAAAAAAGTAAATCGAAATTTCAAGAAAATAACTTGAAATGTTGAGTTAAGAATGACATTTTTTTTTGTTTTTTTTTAGTGGGTGAAACAAGCTTCCGCAGTTGTGTCCAGCAGGATGGTCAAACTTTAGGCTGTGGTGGCCCCAGCCACACCCCAGTCAACCCCTTCCAACAAGCCTGCAGTGGTTTCCATGAGTCACTGGTTTGTTAAGTTGCACTGTGTCAAATGTCCACTTTAACTTTATCTGTGAATATTCAGGTTTCTATCTATCTTGTAGTGCAAATTTAAAAGGAATGCATTCAAAATTTCTGTTTTTCAGCACTGCATGTGTTAAGTTGCATGACTCATGGTGTATGTCATTAATTATTTGTAAAGTCTGCTTGCAGTACACCAAAACTAACTTTTCCATGTCAGTCAAGCGAAAAAAGAAAAAAACTATTCAGTATTCCACCCCATTTCTGTGTGCCTTTTATAATGGATTCCTATTTTGCTTTGTGTTTCTTCTAATTCTAGTCATGATGTATTTTACGTGTTATAAAAAGTACTTTATTATAGTTCAAAAGGTGCATCACAAATAAACTTGCCTTGCCTTTTTTTTCCCCCCTCTTTTGCATTTCTAGCGTTTCCACTCAGGATTTTTATACACAACTAAAAAAAAAATGGACATAATAATGGGATGAAAATCCACTGAACCTTAGCGTGGATGTTTTCAATTACAATTTTGACATCTGACCAAAAAACTAATCTAGTCTTAAAGAACATCAGTGGTTTGTTGCTACTTCCTCCCCCCAGTACTGAAAACGAAGAGTTTTCTTGTCTGTCTTGGAAAGCCTGATATTCACGAATGGATTAGTCTGTGGTAAATCATGCCAGTTAGCCCAAAATTATTTTATTTTGATTCTCTATGCATCCCAATGAATTAAGAACACAAACCTAATGTATATCATTTCAAATATGGCCTCTTATTGATTGTGTAAGAGCTTAGGAACCAAAAGTGTCATAAATTTAAATATTACTTCATGCGATACAACCAGAAAGCAAAGCTATGTAAACATTTCTTTCAGTACAGTCAGGTCATGTAATTTAAATGTGCATGTGCTGCCAAACAAATGTCAATTGCCTTTCTTCACCCCTCCAGCCTAAACACAGACACACACATGCTCACGCACACTTTCTCTCCCCGTCTCTTACTCTACCTCGTGCTCTTCCCTCTTCCCCTCAGGAGACTGATGCAGTGGCTGATTGTGTGGGAAGTTCCTCTGTCATCGTTAGCGAGGTTGGAGGCACTTGTCAGGAGCCGCATTAGGAGTTTCCTATGAACTCCTCTTTGCCTCCGTCAGTCATGGAGAAATGCATGGAGGGGGTCAGTGCACTCATCGTATTAAAGGAATACATCAATGAAGGTCAATGGCAGCTTCTTGGGAAGCCACAAGGGGTCATTTTACAACAAGGTGTTGTTTGTTTGAAACATTTTGTGCCACAGAAGTATACATTTTAAAGGAATTAAGTTCAGTGGAAAGGCAACAAGTCAGCTGCCTATTTGGTAAGGATAATAAAATGGCTTTGTATCAGCAAGGATTGCTAATGTTACCTGCTCACATGCCAAATTGATTTGCTCACAAAACACCTCTTATTGGTATTTAACTTGCTGAGTACTTATTTCATTGTCACTGCTATAATGTCAGCTTTTAATCCCAACCAGAATCTTTTGTAATACTTTAAAAGCAAGCAATGAGTAACTCTCTAAAGATGCCCTTGAGCAAGGGAACATGCTTTCAGCTGCACAAGAGGACTGTAGCCGTACTGTGCAGCTGTAGGGTATGAAATGCAAATTAGCGTTTTGCTGAACCAGCAGCAAAATGGACCTAGACAGTGCAAAGCAACCATTGGAGGAAACTTTCAAGACAATGTAAAATGAGAACGTGCTAAAGACTTGCATCAAAATCTGCCCAGACCTGAAATTCTGTAGCGCACAAAGTGCAAGACTTGTGACTGCATCTGAGCCATTCTGAAATGCCATCATGCAAGGTGAGCCGGAGACACGTGTGCATGAAATAATTCAAAGTGTCAATCACATAACTTGCCTCCTGTGAGCCATGCATCACTTAGCAACAGCAGATTAAGGAGAAATACGGGGGGGTTACCATATAAGTTAATGAGATGATATGATGGGGAAAAGCAGGCACAAACACTACATGTGCCACATTTCTATATTGAGATGAATCTGCACTTTATAAAATATCAGAGAGAAATCCACAGAAGATATAAAAGGAATCCACATATCTCATACTGCCTGTAGTTACCACTCCAAAAAATAAATAAATAAATCAGCCGTTGACAGCTTTATGTCTTCTTAAAATTTTCCTTTGTATATGTAATATTATTATAATATATGGGCTGTACCGACATACATGGCGAAATTAAAAATACGCTGAGGTTCTGAAGGGTTAGAGAAGGCCAGTAGGCCTATAATGATCTATCAGACCACAGCTAGCCACAGAAGCATCATCATGCCGGGGTGGCAGTGGCTCAGGAGGTCGAGCAGGTCATCTACTAATCGTAAGGCTAGTGGTTCAATTCCTGGCCGCCCCAGTCTACATGCTAAAGCATCCTTGGGCAAGATACTGACACCTGTCAATCAAAGTAGCTACCCAAAGCACCAAAATGTGTGATTTATTATATTTGCTATACTTTATATTTATATGTTACTTGTGCATTGGCTTAATTTTTCAGCCTTGGCAGTTGCTGCTTGGGGAAATAAGCAATGAGGATCACTTTGTGATCTACAGCACCTGCTAGTGCCCTCGGGGCAGAGACAAGTACCATCATATGGCCTAAAGAAGAAACCAAAATGGGACAAAGCTCCAGCCAAGAAAGTGTCTGAGATGACCCTTTTTTTTTTTGCTTCCAAAGAGTCATCTCTGTACTGATATTTTGGTTTGCCTGAATGGAATCTAATTTCTTACCTGTTCAAATGTCACCGTATCTGGGGCACAATGAGGTGGAGAGCTGTAGAGTAGACCTTCTTTCTTTCTTTCTTTCCTTCTTTCTTTTTCAAACAGCTTAGCTTTAAGGTGCGCTAATTAAAAGAAAATGAATGCACAGGGATAGAATGACAACTGACTAGATTTGAGGACTTGTGCTAATTCAAAAGCCAAAGGGACACAGTGCTGCAGCACGATGAAAGGACAAGGAACACAGCCAACTCAGCAGAGGCTTGGATCTGGAAAAAGGTTCAATATGTCATCACTTAGCAAGCAGATAATGTCAATACATGACCAATGCCAGGGTGAAAATTTGGCCAGGATGGAAATAGAAAGTTTCTCAAGTTGAGACATGTAACAGATCTAAATTTTTTTTCAATTTTGTTTTCTTCTTCTGCAGTGATTTATTGACATCCACCTGGACAGTTGGATGCCAACAGGTACTTATCTTGATTTTCTGTTGCCAGTTTTGTTGGCAGTTGTTTAAATGTGTGTTACATTTGGATGGAAGGTCAAGCGGAGATGTTTTTAATTATTGATTTCTCTTGTTTTTGAGATATTTTACCTATTTCAGCATAAAATATAAATGTGGAAAATAAAAGCATATATTATGCAGATTTTTCTAGAATGATACTGTAATAATACATCTATTAATTGCATACTACCCTAATGTCAACCTTTTTTTGGGTGTTTGACAAAGCTGGCCATATGCACGGGTTCAAAAAATCATCACCTCACTGCCCTAAAAATTTAGGGCGTAGTTAGTAAATACAGTGTTAAGGATTCATCGGCTAAATCTAGATATGTTCCCAAGAAACTACAATTTTTCACACCTTCATAGGCCTAAATGGGCTTCATGTAGGTCAACCATCTGGGTCCCAATGAACACGCATTCAGGGCCTGTTAAAATCTATCTGGGCAAACCTCTGTACGGCCACCATGGAAACTGCAGACAAAACCTTATGGAGCCCATAATGTTTGCCCTTACTTATCCCATATGAGCCCACCTATGTGTGCTGGCTGGTTTTCTTGGCTGCTGCTTGGCAACTCAAAGCTTCAGCTTCACCCACAAGCTTTCTGTAGGATTGAGGTAATTCCAGAGGATGACGGCGAGGCTGCGGCCTGGTCGTCCTCACCCAGGGAACGGGGACGGATGCAGGGACGGCCCTATAGCCAGCCACACCCTGGGAACAGGGAGGGGTACAGAGTGGCCTCAGGTGGAACAAATAGTCTCTGGGAATGTGGGCGGCAAAACATCTACAGCCTCAGATTGAGTAACGCCCGCATTGTCCTTAGACTGATCCATGTGAGTTAAACAAAAGGCAGTCGGAGATTTGGCCTGCTCGGCAACTGAAACAGTCTTTGAACTAGCTGGCCAAGAAACATAACCAGTCTCAGGGTAAGTTGGCTCAGAAACACCGTTAGTCTTTGTTCTTACAGGCTGAAAAACACAAAAGGTAGTCTCTGATCTTTCTGACTGAGAAACACAGTTCAGTCTTGGAAAGGAGAGGCTCCGATGAGCGAATTACAGTCTTATTCCAGCTGGTTCAGCAACATGAAACACAGATTCTAACGGAGCTAGCAGAAAATTTCAAAGCTGGTGTTAACTGGCACTGAAACACCAAACTGATTTCTGTTAAGGCCAAGCACACAGTCTCCAAATTCTTTTCTGTTAGCTACTAAAGAAATATCAGACAATGTCTGAACACTGGCAGGCTCAGAAACAAAACTCACAGTCTCAAACACAAGGGAAAAAGACTATTTCACTCACATCACTGGAGTCAGCAGTCTCTGAATGCTGTTGGGGGTGCCGATGATGAGAACCTCACCTTCTCTGGGAAGAGGGAGCTGACAATGCTGGAGCTGCAGATACATCTGACAGATGGTAGAAGACTGGAGCAATTTTGGGTGAGTGAAAATAATACTCGTCATGGTAGATAATCTAACAGAAAGAACATTAGTGTCTCTTGAATCTGTGCAGCAATTTTAATAAACATCTGAAATTAGGCAGGTAATTAGGGAGGAAGGACACAGATGAGGACAGCAGGACAGAGGTGAACACAATCAACCTAACGAGATGGGGGGGGGGGGCACAACTAAACACAATGCACATGAGACAAGTGACTAGCAAAATCAAACAGAACGAAAAACAGAACACAGAATCACAAATAGACAAAAAATTGACAACAAACACAGGCCAGATAGCTGAAACAAAGTAAACAGCCAAGAACAGAACCGAGATAACTAGAACTAAGAAGGCCTGATATTGGTGCAGAAAAAAACAAAAAAGAAAGAAAGGACTGAACACAAACACATGCCCAATTCAAAGGGAAACCAGAAAATAAAACTCAAACAAATAACTCAGATGCCATCCATCCATTTTCTTTTGATTATCCTTTTCAGGGTTGAAGGAGGGCTGGAGCCCATCCCAGCTGCCACAGGGCGAGCGGCAGAGCACACCCCTGACAGGTCGTCAGCCTGTCAGAGGGGTAACACAGAGAGACATTCACACCTATGGGCAATTTAGAATCACCAGTTGACCTAACCGACTTACTGCATGTCTGTGTTCAGAGTACATGGAGAAAAGCCGCACAAACATGGGAAGAACATGCAAATGCCACACAGAAAAGTCCTGGCAGGGTGAAGGTACAACATTAACACCAGTTCCAAAAGTCCAGAATACAAAAGCAGAGACCCAGCATCATAGTAATATTAGCTGTGTATGTAAAACACCAGGAATCTGCATTGAATTAAAAAGGTTTTGTAGTTTTTATTTTCTTTTTGTTTTTTTAAAATATGAAACCAGATCTATGCCTTTAAACTCATTCGACACAGAACACCAGAAGCCATCACTGCCCTCAAGGCGGTGAGACAAAACTGGAATGAAGTTTATTTTGATGATCCTAGCACAGCCTATGAAGCTTTCGTATCATCATTAATAATGCTTTATGTAAAAAATTATCCATTAAGAAAACTCACAAGGAAGCAAAAAGATTTGGATAAGTCATAGATAACAAAGGGAATTATAAATGCATGTAGAAAGAAAAATGTACATAGAACAAATGAAGCAGAAACTAAATATACAGCAAGACATAAAAACAAATTAACAAGGATTATTAGACTAAATAAAGCTTTTGGAGCAGAAATATCATTCAGGAAACATGGAACAGGCTTAATAGCCTAATTAATTAATTTTTTTAAAAAAGCTTTATAAAAGCGCACTATCCCAATTACTTTGTTTAAAAAAAAAATTGCACAACTATACATGAAACTACAGAAAATGCTAATGATTTAACGATTGGAAGAATTGGTTTTTAAAAAAAAAAGTCATTGTTAAAAATGTAAAAGCTAAAAGTCCACTGACTTTACTGGAATTGATATGTTGCTAGTAAAACATATAATAGAATATATAGTAAAACCAATAATGCATGTCTGCAATCAGTACTTTCAAACAGGTTTATTTCCAGAAAAATGAAAACAATGAAACACCTTCCAGTATATAAAGATGGAGATAAACATCTGTTCTCCAATTACTCCCAGTTCTTTAAGATTTTAGAAAAGCTGTTTTTGTAAGGTTTGATCATTTCATTGAAAAATGCAGTTTATTGACTGTCAGTATGAGTTTAGAGTGAATAGGTCCACCTCAGTGGCTGTGCAATTATACACCACCCATAGGCGTTTTGAACAGGTGGCAGAGATGGTTCAGAACACAAATGCTGAAGTCACACAGCCGTCCTCCTCAGTTTCGGCTCAGTCAGTTCAACCCCTTGCAGCGGAGTCCAACCCGGACGTAACCTCCAGGCCTTCAGTTCGTGATCCAACACCCCTGAGAAATTTGGTGAGCTGAGCCACTGAGATGAGTTTTTATTACGATACACTCTGTTGTTTAATCAAACCCCGAGAGCCTCTCTTTAACGATTACTCAAAGATCTCTCACTTAGTTCGGCTACTCAAAGACCGAGCACTCCTCTGGGCAGAATCCTATTTCCTCGCTAACTCCAGAAACACAGTTAAGTTTGATGATTTCATAGAAGAGTTTGAGTGAGTCTTTGATCATCCCCTTAGGGAAGCATCCAGATGTTTAATGATGACAAAGCAAACAAAACAAGAGTGTGTCTGAGTTTACAATTGAATTTAGAGTTTTGGCTGCTCAAGCCAATTGGGTGGACAAGGCACTGAAGAGAGCATTCTCTCTCACTAAATGATAAACCAAAGGATGAATTAGCAATAGGTGATGAGGCCAAGACCTTTGAAGATTTGGTCTCGCTTGCTGTGACAATTGATAAGACTGATAATTGGCTCAGAGTACGACCACGAGAAAGAAACTACAAATACCAGTCCGCCATGTTGCTGCATTCCTCCCAGGCCATCTGGCCTTCTTGCTCCAGGGTTAGGACTCTGCGATGCAGCTTGAAGAAAGGAAACCACTGTGAGTTCTTAGAAATTTTCTTCACTACACCTGAAACCCCAAAAAATCTACAATATCCATGGCTAGAAAAGCACACTCATCCTGAGTATCATGACTTAGCTCAGGTTTTCAGTAAATCTCTCTCTCTTTCCAAACGGACCCTACAATTGCTCCATTGACCTACTTCCGGGTGCCCCGATGCCCTCAAACCAGTTCTACAATCTCTTGTCCAGAAAGGGAGGTGATGGAGGTTTACATCAAGGAATCACTGGCTGCTGGCATCATCCATCCATCTTCTTCCCCAGTAGGTGCCAGATTATTTTTTGTGGATAAAGAGGATAAGACGTTAAGTCCTTACATTGACTGTTGGGAGCTAAATCTGATAACTATTAAAAGCAAGCACCCCCTGCCATGCATCACTTCTGTGTTTGAACCTCTGCGTGAAACCATTTTCAATCAGTTTAAATCAGGAACTGGAAGCAGTCTTAAGGTGTGTAGCTTCCACAAATCCATCCACCTGGAATACTCACTTCCCTCAACCAGGAAGATTCACAGTACATTCCAAGTTTCACAAATCAAACCTGTTTCTTCCCGTCTTGTGTTTGCACCAGCCAATTCACCTCCACCTCCCTGGACCATATGGGGAAACAGTTTATAATGTCCTGGATGTCCATCAGCAGGGTAGAGTTGTAAAGTATCTAGAAGACTTGGAAGGATGTGATGATAAAATGAGGTCCTGGATCCCTCACTCTTATTCATGACGCATAACTTATCTCAGATTTTTACAGGGAGCATCCTTAAAGGACTCCCGGAAGACGGTGTGCCACGAGGATTTCACACTGTTTAACTTCTCTGTTATTAGTTGCAGGTGCAGTAGTGGGGCTGGCTCAAGGTGCTTGATTCACCCTTGGGCGGAATCTCCAGTTTGGTTTATCCTGCTTCAGATCAGCTCATCGCACACAAGATATTTAAGGGCTGGAGTTTGCCTTAGTTCCTCACCAGAAAGTCTTCGCCACAATGATGAAAGTTAGACTGTTCCTGTATCAAGTATTTTTGCTTGTCAACTCACTCTGAGCTTCTCTGCTCCTTCCAGTTACCTGTCTCGACCTCATGGATATAACTCGTTTCTCTGCAATTCCCAACTCCCTGGATTAGTAAAAACCTGCTAAGGAAAGGACCTGACTACCCATTCTACACCTGCTCTGCTCACTAAACTCTAGAGATCTGCGGTCTAAGTGCTCCTTCTTGGTTTAAGCTCGCCTATCCTACGAGTAAGTTTTCAACTATCACAATCAGTGAATGCTCAACTGGAAACTATGGGTTGCAGTATTGACTCTTCTGCAGCGCTCCCATCTGTTCAACCTTATTGCAGCCCAATTCCACTAGACCCAGCACTTTACCTTTGCATTCTTACTTGACTGTAAAGAAACACTTTAAGCATGTTAATTCTTGTCCGAGTCTGCTTCCTGGGTTCATGCTAACCCTCAGGATAGTAGTTTTATTTTCTCCATTGCTTGCTGCCATTAAAATCATTATTAATTAATAATTGTTGCAATGCCCAAAAGACAAAGACATTAAAGAATACATTTTGACCCTTTCTTTTGATATGTAGACCACACATGTTTGGGTACTGTAATGTTAATAATTGTTTGCACATGTTGTGCTTGTATATCTGTGAACTCTAATACAGTTTCAGAGAGTATAGCTTTAGATAGATAGAGGGCCTCTGAATGGGGAAAGTGAGTGTTTTAAAGCTAAAGCTTGGTACGTCAAGGAGATTAATGTCCTGCTATTGTCTCTGGCTCTCATCAGAACACTTTTATCTGCAGAAAATGACAGAGCTTGCACTTTTCATTATGTACGTTAGCTAGCAAGCTGTGCTCCAAACCCCCCCCCCCCCCCCCCCCCTTTCTCCCTTTCAAAAAAAAAAAA
>VUQJ01045470.1:5103-21169 GCA_015108635.1 Andinoacara biseriatus
CTGAGCAGACAACAGCAAAGTAGATACTACCACAGACGGCAGCGCTTCTCAGTGAGGCTGCAACGCCGCAGATCACTTGTCTCTGATGAGTGTTCTGGAACTTAATTTCCTGGACGGGACCTTCCCCAAGGGATCAATACAGGGATCATTCATTCATTCATTCGTTCATCTCCAACATCTTGCTGCACACATTAAAGGAACTGAGCTTCCCCAGAAACAGAGTCTGATCATCCCCTTCTTGTGCACAGCATCACTGTTGGCCCTCCAGTCCAGTCCGCCAGCATGGAGGGGGGTGGGGTGGAGTGATGGATCGCTTGATGGTTGGGATTGGTGCTGCAACAGGAGGTTCTGTCCAGGAGTTTTCACCCATTTACACGGAAACGTAGACCGAAGCATTTCGAAAACACTCCACTCTGGAGTCCGTTTTCATGCCGTTCTCGTGTAAACGTAGCGGTTTTCATCTGAAAACGTTCCTGTGGAAACAGGGCCTTAGCTTCATCTCATGATATGCATTTTCATTTTCTTGTCAAAACCCTGTCACACAGGGTTACAGGGCAAAACAGAAAAATCAGGTGTTTTTTTTTTATTAGTCCTCATATGATGTGAAGCTACCCCAGTTAAGAGGAAACAATCAGTCTTTACATGCACTGTGTTAGGTGGAAAAAAAATATATATATATATATATATGTGTGTGTGTGTGTGTGTGTGTGTAAATAACGCATGCTGTTCCTTCCTCCTTTTTGTATGGTATAAAGTAACATAAATTATAATAGCATACTAACACTTTTAAAAGTCAATTAATTTTTATTTATATAGTGCCAAATGACAACAAAAGGTTGCCTCAAGGCACTTTATACTGTAAGGTAAAGACCATACAACTATTCCTATGGAGATACCAAACAGTTAAAGAAAAATGGATTTAAGAGTTGAAAGTCATTTGGATCAAAATTTAAAAACTTAGAATTCCACGTGTCTCATAATGTAATCTTTATTAAATCTCTTTCTCCACATCTCCAATTTGTAGGGCTGATTAGTACTGTTCACAACTTCTTGCAGTGAGAGTTTTAGAAATCTTTACAACTCACCATTTGTGTCAGGAGTTTGTTCCGGTGCTTTTTTTTCCACTTTTACTTCATCATACACAGTTTCCTCCTCAGTTTTAACTGCAAGATGTAAAGACTAATTAGTTGAACTCTTTTAACTCTTTCCACCCATGAAGATGACATTTGACAACATCTATTGGCATCCAAGGGGGAAAGAGATGATACAACTCAAATGTACAATGCTGGATGTACATATACATCCTTACATAAATATATTCATAAATCATTCTTCAGTGATATGGATGGCCTCGAGTGTCAAAACAAATTAAACAAATACATCATTAAATCATTAATGAAACATGTTTCAGTATTTATTTTAGTACAGTTGCACTAAATGGCATTAAAAATCAATCCAGTCTTTAATGTAATCTTTCTGAATTATTTCACATTGATGTTTTTTGTTTGTTTTTATAGTCGAACATTTCGTCAAGGTGTTTCAGTTTTTTTAAATAATCAACTTTTGATCTATGATCTTTTTTAATATTAGCTATGTAAAAAAAAGTCAGAAAAAAGTAAACAAATTAATAATGTTTCAGCCTCCCCATAAGACCTGCAAATGCAAGTTAGAAAAAAGTAAAACTTAAAAAGCACCTTTGAAACAGTGCTTACAAACATCATGACTTCAAAAGCACTGTTTATTGAACATATGATCTCCTGAAAGCTGAAGAAAACATGAAGCATTTCTCCTGGGCTGTGTGATGAATTTCAAAATGCTAGATGACATCATTATCGAGTTACTTCACCCACTTGTTTAATGACTTTACCATAACAGCATAAAGCTATACACACTCGCGCACGCACACACACACACAGACACACACACACACACACACACACACACACACACACACACACACACACACACACACACGCCACAAAGGGGAAACTACCTTTTATGTAGAAGCACTTTAGCAACAATTTTCATCACATATTTCTGTCATAATCTTTAGTGACAGTTGATTAAATTGGAAACTCCAAGAGCACATATGTGCAAGTGTGTCCAAACCTTTGGTACTGTATGTATACAACCCTCAAACAATGCAATATTTGTTATTCCATTTCTAATTGAAATTGAAACAAACAGTATGAGTTAGTTATCCTAACAATAGCTGAAGTCATGCATCATGGGAATGAAACTAGCCTGGATAAGTAGTTCAGGAGATGGATAGATATTGGAAATGTATTGGAAATTCCAGTGGATTAATGTTGAAAAAGCCCACATTCTTAGTGCAGAAGACACACTCATTAAAAACTTTAAAAAAAATTATAGCAAACAGTTCACTATAAGTAAAATATAACAAACTATAAAATATACATCTATCGGTAGATTTTCTCCCAGTTTGTGTTGGGGGAGTGGGGTGGTGGTGATGGTGATGGGAGCAGTCTAAACAGAGATGCCCAAACCGCCCTCTCCTCAGTCACCTCCTCCATTACTTTTGGTGGGACACAAAGATATTCCAGAGTGACCTGTGGGATGTAATCTCTCCAGCAACAACCAAACAAACAAACACCAGTATAAGAAATTAACATTGTGGAAAGCTCTGTCTCTGATTCACACCAGCTGCCTGAGTTTTAGAATAAATTTTCTTGTTGCAGTAAATCTTAAACTTCACTTACCTTCTGATCGGGATTGCTTGTTGGTTTTGAATATGACTGAGGCATACTTCACCTCTTCCGCTGTCATCCTTACAGTCTTTCTGTTGACCTTTTTGTAACTTTCAGACAGAGAAATACTGTATAGAAGCCACAGAACATCCAAATAAGAGAAGTTTTTTTTTTTCTCTGTTGTATCATATCTATTTCCATTACCAACTTCTGCTTATGGTTGAGAAAGTCATTTGCACCCATTCCCAGCTAAATATGAACCCCAAACTGTAGACATTGTGTTCTTGTATAAGAGACACATAATATTATTGCTAGATGTGCCGTATATACTGGAAACAGATTTCTAATTTGTACCTTGGACTTTGGATGTTTGCTTGACAGAATCACGACGGCATTAAAATCAAATCCCCCGATACTTGGCGCACATCATCTGGTCCCCTCTTTAAAGATGGGAACCACCACCCTGGTCTGCCAGTTCAAAGGAACTGCCACAGATCTCTACACAATGTTGCAGAGGCTTGTCAGAGTCAGATTAAGGAGGTCCTCAAAGTATTCCTTCCACCCTTCGATTACATCCTCAGTTGATATCAGCAGGGCCCCACCTGCATTATTCTCTGTGCGATTAAAGCACCACTTTCCCCTCCTGAGCTGCCTGAATTGCACCAATTGAAGGAGTCCAAAAGTCTTTTTCCGTAGCGTCACCAAACTCTGTCCACAGTTTTAGTTTCAGCCACTATCCTGCCAGTGGCTAACCAAGGACTCCTTCAGCTTGATGGCACTCTTCGTCCACCATCTGGTTTGGGGTTTACCACCACGATAGTGGAGGTGCAGAACATGGTCTATCAATGGTTCATTAATGGTAAATGGACTAGTTCTTATATAGCACTTTTCTATATAGCACTCAAAGCACTTATACAACATGTTTACATTCCCCTAAGCGCATTCAGCTAAGCGCTTACTGTCTAACACACACATTCACACTCTGACACTTGGTGTTCAGTATCTTGCCGAAGGATACTTTGGCATGCAGCCTGCAGCAGCCAGGAATCAAACCGCCGACCTTCCGGTTAGTAGGTGACCTGCTGAGCCACAGTATTTTTTTTTTCTTAGCATGTCGTGCTTTGAAAAAACACCATTAATTATGAAAATGTGATCCTGGTACAGTTTCAATGTATAAAAAAAATAAAGGAACATTTAGACATTTTAAAAATTGAATTAATTTGATCTGTTGTGACACAGCTCGGTTATGCTGAGTTGGTGTGACGGGACATATTTTCAGTGGTGTTTAACCACTGGAGCTTGTTCTCAGGTGGTTGTTAGTTCACTTTTAAAAAAAAAAAAAAATTTCTTGGTTTCTTTATGACCTTTAAAGCAAATTCAGAAGTTTCATTTTTAATGAAACAATTTGTCAGTGTCTTTTTCACTATATTTCCACTGGTTGTTCCTGAGTTGATTAAAGATTCAGGGATTCTGACACTTGCAATTAGCAGCTTACTAAAAAAAACCCCATCCATCTATCCATTTTCTTCCGCTAAAAAAAAACAACATTAAAAACAAAATGAATGGGGCCACCTCAACATAAAAAAATACCCTTTATATCGGAATACAAATTTTTAAGACACCAAACCCCTGTAACATTTTATCCTAAAGCAATGCAGCGTCCACTATTAAACAAACAGTTTAATTTAAAATGTTTGTATGTGAAATAACAATATCCATATTTTTATTTACTTACATAATATTACATAATTTACAGCCTTCTGAAGTTTGATAGATTAAACAGTTAAAGCTTTCTTTTACAGATCCATTGTGACAAATTGGGAAGTGACCATAATTCAATTTTTGTCAGTGCCACCATCTTCACAACCATAAACCACAGCAAGCCTTACTGCCTCCCTTTCATTTATGCTGAGGTAACAGAGATTTCCACAGATTTCTCATCTATTTTCTGCTTAATTAATTGCAACAACCAAATATTTTTTTTTTCCTGCAGTACTCTCAAGCATTGCCCCAGGTTCTCTGGTCAGAAGATTCAGGCTTGTTATTTTCATTGCAGTTGAACTGACTGTATTTACACCATTTTTCTGCACAGAGATGAACTAATAAACATATTTATGTCTAATTAGGCATTTTTCAGCTAAAGATTTTTTTAAAAAGCAGTCTGGGCTGAGTTTTCGTTGAGGTTTGTCAGGGTGTGATTGACAGTGATTAGTTGCTGCTGTTGGATTGTTTTTAATGGGTTCATCTCAGTTACATTATTCCTGTGAATTTATGTTTCTATTTTGTTTTTATGATTTTGCCACCATTCATATCATTTTCTCGCTGTTCTTCTTTCAGTTTCTGGTCATTTTGGGAGTTACAACAACACTATAGAAGATGCAAATCCCCACTAAGTGTTTGACTTCAGCACTTTTTCTAGTTTGGCGCATTGTCTGGTAGGAAGATGTCCCTGCCATCCAGGGCTGATGTTGCCCTTTTAGGTAGTCTCAGTCTGCAACAATGTTTAGGTGCTATGTGTCATCCACACTGAGTATGTCTCATCTAAAAGGGGTTTGCTAAAGACTGACCAGATTGTGAACCTTTTACCACACATCCATATTCCTTGATTGGGATTGTTTGTGAGTTTTGACTACATCTGAGGCGTAATTAACCTCCCCTTCTCTTTCTGTTGAACTTTTTATGACTTTCATAATGAGAAATTTCTCTGTGTTGAAACAACAGAATATTTTCGTAATAAGAGAAGTTATCGGGGTCATATATGTCTTACGTACCAGCTTCCGCTGTTGGCTGATAAATTGTGCTATATTTGACCTCTAACTGTACACAATGTACTCCTATATTTGCCTTTAGATCTGCCTTAATTCAAAGTGGCACACATTCAATAAGATGTGGCTGGACACGGCACATTATCCTGCTAGAATCACCCATCAGAAAAATGGGTACACAAGCTCAATAGGTGCCGGGGGGCCCAAAGTGTGTAACCATTGCAGGCGAGGCCACATTTTTCCATTCTTCTGTTGCCTCATTTTGGTGAACCCGTGTGCATTCTTGATTTCCTGTTCCGGGATCACAGCTCAAAGTAGTCTCACATCAGAAAGACATTTTCACTGAGATACAATGCCACTAACTGTATAGTTTCTAATTTTTTGGCCGATTCTCAGCAAATCAGGGTGTGTGGGAGAAATTCGCAGCAGTTTGTGAAGACCGGCTCACCTGGCACCAACAATCACATGACATTCAACATCACTTAAATCACCTTTCTTCCCCATTTTGATGCAACTTCAGCAAGGCCTTACACCATGAAGCAAGTTCAGCTTACTCATCTTTCCGATCAGGCAACAGCCATCTTTGATGTGAAGGAAAGCAGCGCTCTCTTTTGACAAGACAGCATCAATACAGGGACCAGGAAACCATTACACAAACTGTAAGCACTGCATCTCTACAGAATACAAATTAGTAACAGCTGAGTGTCACTTTAGACCTTTCACTGTCTTTCTTAATGCTGGTCAGTATTTAGATTCCTCTCAAATGTATATTTTTATAACTATATGTAATAATATTTAGATATTATACAGTAATCTTCTGAAGTTTTTTCAGTATTCAAACAGATCAAACATTCTTTTTGCAGATCCATTGGTTCTTGTTGTTACAGCTCACTGATTTAAATCCTTGGTTTTGGACAGAAATTGCACAGAGACCATCAGAAGGAGGCTGTTGGATCCAGGAGCTGAGGAAAACATTTTTTGATCAAAGCTAATAGATAATGACATAAAATAACATATAATTGGTTTGTCCCAGATTTGGGAAATATTTAAATTTATGGTTCAGTCAACGCTTCTCTTACTTATCAGTCAGATCGCTTCCATCCACCCACTTCCATTTCCCATTTTCAACTCTCAGACCGATCCAGTATCCTTTGTTTCTCGAACTCCTCCAGCTGTTCTCACTGACATATGTCTGAGGACACAGAAAATATTATCAGAGATTTTTAAATATTGTCTTCAATGTACTTTAGATTTAATTAAAAAAAAAAAATTAAGTCCTTAATAACTATTCCCACAGTTTTCTTATCACCTTTTCTGCTGCATTAATTACAACAGCCAAATCTGAAATCTTTTCTCTGCAGTTTTCTCGAGCTTCTTCCCAGGTTTTGTGTTCAGGAAGTTCAGGATTATTAATTGCATAGCAACCAGACTCAAATGAGAGCCAGCCGTTCTGACAAGGTTTACACGGTCTTTCTACAAAGATAGAGATCAATTAATGAACATCAGAGCCTCTTCATTTTAAGTGAGGTATTTTTGCAGCTAGTGATTTTGGAACATACTGTGATTTTCTTTAGAACAGTAGGCATCAATGTTCCACTGACCTCTGCTAACACAGAGCTCCTTGCATGATGTGTTCATGTGTTGTATTTGCTCTCTTAGGTTTTTCTTCTCTTCATCCAGCTTCTCGTTTTTCTCTCTAAGGTTCTGGTTCTCTGCAGTCAGGTCTGTGAGCTGCTTTTCTAAGACAGCGAAGGCTTCGTTCTTATGAATTAATGAAGTGGTAACTGAAAAACAAAAATCACACTTCTTTGGTCTATAGACACATTGCAGATGGAAAAGTCATTTTTAAAGTTATACTCACAGTAGATGCGAAGCGCCATGATTAGTAACAGAATTCCCCAGCTTGCTGCTACTGATGGACAAGATTTAATACATGCAGACTTCTTATCTAGAAGAATAAAAAGAAAGATTTCAACAATGAAATTTATTCAAATGAAAGCACATCCTTTTTTTGACAAGAAAAAACTAGTTAATCTGATTAAGCTGGTTTGGTGACCAATTGAATGATGCTATTGTGTTTCTGGGGAGGACACTACAGAATAAAAGGTGTCATTCTTTCTACCATTAATGCTCTTAAATGTTACACAGTAAAAAGCTGGATTTTATCCACCTGAGGTTTTGCTGTGTCAGCAGTAATAAATAGCTCGTAGCTCTTGGTGTGTCTCACATTATAACAGTGCAACCATTTCTCTGTTGTTTTGCATCTTCGTCGAAGGTATTACTTCTTAAAACATGTCATTTGAATAACAACAAAATTAATAAAGGTGGCCAAAAAAACTGATTCCTCAAGAGATTTCAATTTCTTTTTCATTAAGAGGCTGTACAGTTTTAAAAAATGTAACAAATATGTAAAAAAAAATTGGGGTGCATTTCTGTATTCATTTTTCTGTCCTCAACAGACTGCTGTAATTTACACATTTACAAAATTCAAGAAGAGAAACCGGCAAGATCTACTAATTGAATCATCAAATAATTTGTGCAAAATTGTGTTTATACAGGATTTCATGCAAAGCCTTATTAATGCAGGGCAATGAAACCTTTCAAATACAATTTTTTCTCAAAGACAAATCTGATTGCAGACTCACTTACTGCAGCGGCGGTAAGTGAGGTGATTAGTAGTTTGTTGTAAACCCATGATTGTAACATTGCAATGTAATTAAAAAGTGATGGTTTTACAGACGTCTTTCCTGCTGAGTTTGAAGAAGAAAAACACAAAAGAAAAACACAAGTTTATGCTACAATATCTGCTGATGAGTCTCCACACAAACTGCCTGTCTATACGCTCTACTTCATGCTACCAGCTCAGAGCCATTTGGTGATGGACGCGAGACCTCTGGTGATGCCTGTCTGGCACCGGGGGGGCCACACCCGGCCCGTTAGTCTTTTTAATCTGGTCCACTGGTACAGAATTGCCCAAATCAAATCATAATTATGACTGAGGTCGAGGTTTCTGAGAATTGCTACAACAAACACAAGACTTCGACGCACTGGCAAAAACAACACAGTTCTCACTAAAAGTACAAAACACTGCAATGCCTTTTTTATGTTTATGTCTGTCAAATTTAAAAAAGTCAGTGTGGCCCCAGAGCCAAAAAATGTGCCCACCCCTGCTTTAGGGGTTGCCACAGCAACTCATCTGCCTCCATGTCACTCTATAGCCAGCATCCTCTGCTGTCACACCAAGCTGTAACCACGCATTCCAAAGCTAAGAAGTTAAATTTCTGGTTTTAGCCTCTGAACCTGGATTTAAACGTTAGGCAGTGTCTGGTATTTGTAGTTGCCCACCCCAACACGAAGGACCTCTCCTACTTGGAATTCAGCCGTCATTATTGCAGCTGTACTTTTCCTACTGTGAAGTCAAGATGTCTGCTGTGGAAGAGGTCTGTCTGTGTATCCCACACATCTATTTGTGACTGTCAGGTATTTACAGAGGATCTCAAGGAGCCACCTGACAGCAAAAACACAGGAGATAGAAATGAATCCCTCAGCGAACTAAACATACTTCGTGAGAAAAACTTCTTCTACAGGTATCAATCTGTAGATTGATACCTGCAGTGTATGTGGTAACATACAATGATGTATCACTAACATACATCATTGTTTACACTTCTGTCATTCATCTAGCATCCTCCCATACGTGGATGGTCAGCCACACAGTGATCTGCTGTGTTTAATCTTCCTCCCCACCGTGGAATATAAGTTTGGGAAATTATTTGTCAACAGTAATTATTTGACCTGATTGTCACAGCCACACTGTGGTATTAAATGAACGCATTCTCACAGCGTAACTATTGTAGGCTGACGAGTCGTGATGAATGCTACATCCAAACAACTGTTAGTGACAAACACATTAATTTCTTGTATAGAAATTACAAAATGCTGCACTTGCATTTATTCAAAGTTTGTGTTGAGCTGGATGGAATTAGGACGCACGTTTACAGAAGCATTTATGCTAATATAAAGAAGATATATTAAGAAAGGGTTTGTAAATGTGCCAGAATTTGATGACTAAATAGAAAAAAATTTTTAGGGAGCTGCAAACAGCAAAACAATATTTTTGTAAATTTTTTTAGTTTTTTAAAAATATTTTTTTCTTTTCTGTCTTTTTTGCAGATGGTTTTGGTTGTTTAGGAAACAATTGAAAATGTGTGATGAGATCAAAATAGCTGATGATTGTTGGTTTGATCACCACGGGGTGACTGTAGGAAACTGGGAAGTCATTATTTTTGTTCTGCGTACCATCTTTGGGCTGTTGTTTTTTTTAAAACTCAGGTTTTTTTTCCTGTCTTTGTAGAGGAACCACAGAAATAAAAATGCACTCTGTAACGGTTTGACAAAGAAGAGAAAACCACAGCATTTTTTGTGGGTGTATGATCTACAATGTGGGAAACACTTCTTTAAATGAAGTTTCACTTCCACTTTAGAGAAACCTGTAACTGTGCATTGTGCTGATATCTAACTATATTTCTACCTCACAGTCTCAGTGCTTGCAGAGGATATAAAACACTGATGCCTGATATACTTAACAGTGGAATTTGTTAGAGAATTTTTTTAATTCTAAATTTAACTGCAGAATAAACTTCAGGAGACATTCTTTAACTTTCTTTTGTTCTCTGGTTTTGTGGAGTGATATAAACTACTTTAGATGTATTTTGGATATAGTTGGACTGGATCTGACTGTTGCTGCCTACAGTCTATTTACATTGTAATAGTTTGGGAACCTGTGCTTTGTTAAACACGACATTCGCGAATTGTTGTGTGAAAGGGGGAAGGGTGGGGTCGGGGTGGGGCAAATGTTCCTATAATCTTCAGTGAACATACACCAAAAGTTCCCTGAATGTTCTGGAAATGTTCCTTGAACATGAGGATGGTGAAAACTGTGATAAGTCACATGCAGTTCGCTTTAAACTACATCATGAGTATTACTCTTCTTATTTACCTTTTTATTATTTCCGCTTTGAAATAGATTTTTTTAAATTGTATTTTAATATGCAATTTTGTTTTCATTTTGTGATTTTGTTTGCACATTCATAGGGGTGCTGTTTCATTTTTTTATTCTAATATATTTTCTTGGTTTGTTTAATTATTTAATAATTTAGGAGAAAGTGGAGAGAATTTTATGATGTGTTTTGAGTTGAAGAATTTTGTTTCCTAAAAAAAATATTTTGAGCAAAAATGCAGCATTTCTGGACATAAAAGAGTCTTATCATAATTTTCTGTAGGTTTAAATGGCTCAGGTGAAGTTTAGATTGATTAAATTTTAGATTCACATATTTAGTCTGTTTTTGTTTTTCGGGGGCTAATGATGTGGAACATTAACTTTATTCACTTACATACTCCTTGCTGGTTTGGTTCTGTGTTTTCTGGCCTAAACTCTACTTTTATGTATTTATAGACTATGCATTTTATTTTTTGAATATTAAAAAAGCACAAAGCATTGCAATGTTCAAAATATTACAATGCTGTAGTATTGTAGTTACTATAATTGTCCAATAAAATCATGTGAAAAGAGCCCAAAGAGTTCCGAGTTGAATCCTGTGCATCTCATTATGGATCTTTTCATTAAACCCCTGTAAGGAAACACGAGCAGCACACAGTGGCGCAAAAAAGTAGGCATTTTCTGTTTTTAACAGCTGTGCATATGATATGATCAATAACACATGCATGGTGCTGATTAGGCGCCCCTGTGCTCCTTCACCTCCCCTCTTCCTGTAAAGCAGTGATCCCCAACCTTTTTTGAGCCACAGAATATTAGAAAATATTTCCACGGACCGGCCTTTAAGGTGTCATGGATAAATACGCTACAATGCTCTCTGGTTGCCATGGTAACATTTAAACATGACTTCAAAATAAGATACACCTCAAAAACAAATAAAGTAGAAATCTCCTCAGTTGGATTCAAATGGCCCATGAAATTTCATCTGATGTGAAAAAAAACAAAAACAATCCATCATAAGATAGAATCAGATAAAATCAGATTCATCAAAATAGACAGTTTGGGGTCTAATATCTAATTTCGCTGCAATTGCTTCTGCTTCATCTCTGGAAAATTTTTTAGTCTCATATTTTTTATGTTTTTAGTGTGTTTGTGTATACACACACTAACAACTATAGTTGCGCATGAACGAGCCAATACATGAAAGTGGGAGAACTGGAGCTGAGGCGTGCTTTAGCGTTAAACTCATCTGACTAATGCAATCACATTTAATTGGAAAATGCATTAAAATTGGAGCAGATTTTTAATCCAAACTATGTGAAAATGCAACTGATTTAGGTGATGATTTTACTGGAATTATAGGAAAAATCGGGACCTGCTGAAGCCATCTGACTAGAGCGAAAATACAATTTGTGCAACTTGGACTTAGGCAATTTTTACTGTATAAAGCGCATGAAAAATACAACTCATCATAACACTGAATCACTGTGAGCCCTGAGCGTGTTTCTCTGCAACTCATTTTTGCTAGCTTGTGGGTCGGCTCGGTTCAGCATCCACAACGATACAAGCTTTGGCTGCAGAGCCGCGGTGTTGTGTCCTGGAGAGAGAGCTAGATGGCTGGGTCCACCTCACTGCTGTCTCTGTGTTGCTAGATGTAAATGGTAAATGGACCAGTTCTTATATGGCACTTTTCTAGTCTTGTTGAGCACTCAAATATTTAAACCAGCGTTATGTAGGTCAACCAACCAATTTTGTTAGACAGCCACGGGAATCAGCGGGTTTAATGTGGGTTTAATTTTAGCGGTGACTATCACATGACCAAGACAAGCGGATTGACAACGGTCAAGAGAGAGTCATAGACAGATGTAACAGAGAAAATCTGCCCATTGTTCAAAATAAAACAAAATAAATAAAGTAAAACATAAAGTAAAACTGAAATAATGTAAGTTATTTAGTCTTTAGGCGCAGCCCGGTACCAAATGACCCACAGCCCGGTACCGGTCCGGGGCCCAGGGGTTGGGGGCCTCTGCTGTAAAGAATATAGCTGCGCCCCTGGCAGCACACCTTCACAATCTTTAACAAGCTGATTTGTACTTGTCATGACTTCTTTTAGTAAAAGCTTTGTATGTATTTTCATGGTAAAACTCACCATTTGTGTCAGGTTCAGTTGCTTTATTTTCCATGATCATTTCTTCATACACACTTTCCTCTCCTTTAATTACTGAAAGGTTCAAAGGGTAATTGCAGTTAGTTATTAGTGTAAACATTTTTATATAACTCAATATTTTACTTTCTCCTTTTTTAGAAGTCTTTATCTGTTTACTATCACTGAAGAAAACATCAGCACAACGATACTCGCATAAAGATGCAGACTCTGATCCACATCAGTAACCTTTTTAGAATATCTTTTGTTAATGAACTACATTTGAAAAGCTTAGCTAACCTGATTGAGAACGTTTGTTAGTCTCAAATACGACTGAAGTGTAGTTAAAGTTCTTCGCTGCCAATGTTGCCGTCTTTCTGTTGCTTTTGTGACTTGTACACTGGGAAACTGCACCAAAGGAAGTCACTTTCTCACTTCTTATTTCGGTCTCTTCTATCAACTTCCGCTTTTTGCTGACAAAGTAATCTGCATCCTGTACACAGTGTGTTCTTATATACAGTGACTGCATATTTTATTAGGTACACTTCACAAGGACTGGGTTGGACCACCTTTTGCCTTCAAAACTGCCTTAATTCTTGATAACATAGATTCAACAAGGTACTGGAAACATTCCTCAGAGATTTTGCTCCATATTGAAATGATAGCATCCCACAGTTGCTGCAGATTTGTTGGTTGCACATGTATGTGTATGTGTAATGTGTCATTTTCCATTATGTCACACCCAAAGGAGGTGTTAAATTGAGCTCTGCTGATGATGCATGTCATCTGAGTACAGTGAACTCATTGTCATGTTCAAGAATCCAATTTGTGATGATTTGAGCTTTGTGACTTGTTACCCTGCTGGCAGTAGCCATCGGAAAATAGGTACACTGTGATTAAAAAATGGAACAATGCTCAGATAGACTGTGGCGTATTGTGGAAAAAATTAATTAAGCATTGAAACTAAATTGATTTTTTGAAATTTACTGAAAGAAACCTTTGCAAAGAGATCAATACAGCACAAACAGTCTTTGCGTCAGCATTGATACTCTCTATTCCAGCTGCGAGGAGTTTTCTTCCTATCATCATGTAGGTACCAGCATGATAATAACCTGCATCCTGGCTTTGGACATGACTGACATTTTAGTTGGCACGCTCAGTCTTTGTACAAGAAAATTACAATTACACATCCACAGAGGAGCAAAGCGTTGAAAAATAAATTGTCCAGTACATGGTGTTAAGCTCAGTTGGTACCAAGGAGCCCAAAGTGTGCCAGGAAAATATCCCTCATACCACTGCATTGCCACCACCAGCCTGAATCAATGATAGAAGGCAGGATGGATCTTGCTGTGCATCAAATTGATTCATGCTTTCATGTTGTTCATTCCAAATTCTGACTCTTCCATCTCAATGTTGCAGCAGAAAATGAGACTCAGGCAATCTTGTCTAATTTATGTGAGCCTCTGCAAATTGGCGCCTCAGTTTCTTGCTCTTAGGTGACTCAATATGTTGTGATTTCAGAGATACTCTTCTACACACCTTGGTTGTAACGAATGATTTGAGTTACTGTTGCCTTCCAATCAGCTTGTCTGACATCAGACATTAACATTGGATTTTGTCCGGAGAACTGCTGCTCATTTGATTTTTTTCTCTTTTTTGGATGATTCTCTCTAAACTCCTGAGATGGCTGTGTGGGAATCCCAGTAGATCAGCAACATCTGAACCACTCACACTATCTGGCACCAACAACCGTGCCATGTTCAGAGTCTCTTAAGTCACCTTTCTTTACAATTTGATGCAGTTTTAAACTTAAGCAGGCCATCTTGACCATGACTAGATGGCTAAAGTGCTGAATTTCTTGCATGTAATTGACTGTTTAGATATTTGTGTTAAAAGGTAGTTGAACAGGTCATCCAACTGTGCCACAACAAAGAGGCCATGGTCCTCAGCCGCCTGAAGAGGTATACCAGGGTGAGAGAAGCCAGGAGAATAAATTAGATGTTCCCCACTGAGCCATGTTCAATTTTTTTTATACAAATTCAAAGCATGTCTTTTCAGATGTTTTTTTTTAGGAATCAAGAATATCTCAGCTGTGCCACTGAGGATGATCATATGTTGAACTTTGCGTTCTTCTCAGCAGCTCTGTGGGCGATGCTGACAGTGTGACTAATTAATGAAGTCCAAATGTAGAGGCCAGCTCTCCTTATTCCTCATCTTCATTAAACGTGTTACAGCAGCTTGAACAGTGCTGTTCTTGGCTTGATTGAAACTTCTGTTGAAAAGAAAAAGTCGACAACAATGTGGCAAAGATTTGATTTAGAGTAGTCTTCAGACAACAGCCCAGTTTGATGTGAAGTAATGCAGCGCCCTCTGTTGGCCAAAGAGCGTCAATATACAAACTGTAAACTGCATCTCTACAAAGTACAAGAAAATCACTTCAGCAGCAGAAATGAATAACAGCTGTGTTTTTAATAAATGCTTGGGTCTGCATTCAGATTCTCTGTAAAAATAATTTTAACGTATTTAATTATCAGTGACTGTCATAAATAACTTTCATTTTTTATCGACAAGCACAACAGTTGAATTTTTTCTTTCTTTTTAAAAAAAGGAAAAATCTTATAATTAAATTCATATATTTCATTAATATTAAATTATTGTCATAATATTTACAGACCATCCAGTAGCGTTCTGACATTTTACTGCAGTATTCAAACAGATAAAGATTTCTTTTTGCAGATCCCTCGGTTCTTCTCACCACAGCTCACTGATTTAAATCCTTGGTTTTGGACAGAAATTGCACAGAGACCATCAGAAGGAGACTGCTGGATCCAGGAGCTGAGGAAAAAAGAAAGTTTGATCAAGGCAGACAGATATTGATATAAAATAAAATGTAATTGATTCATGCCATATTTTTGAAATATTTTAAATTATTATTGATTCAAAGTGTCTCTTACTTATCAGTCAGATCACTTCCATTCCCCCACTTCCATTTCCCACCTTCAGCTCTCAGACCGATCCAGTATCCTTTGATTCCTGAACTGCTCCAGCTTTTGTCACTGACAACTTTCTGAGTACAGAGAGAAAATCATTAGAGATATTTACTTTTATATTTACTTTTCTTAAGGCACTTGACACAAAGTTGTTTAGGTCTAAATATTTGTGTTTATTAAGTCTGTAATTAAGATTTCCACAGTTTTCTCATCACCTTTTCTGCTGCATTAATTACAACAACCAAATCTGAAATCTTTCCTCTGCAGTCTTCTCGAGCTTCTTCCCAGGTTTTCTGCCCAGAAGGTTCAACATCATTAACTGCATAGCAGCTGGACTGGAAGTTCAACCAGCCCTTCTGACAAGGTTTACACTGTCTGCCTGCAAAGATAGAGATCAAGTAATAAACAGCATCCATACATATTTATGTCAAATTAGGATTTTTTTTTTTTTTTTTTCAGTTAGT
>VUQJ01045472.1:3289-23578 GCA_015108635.1 Andinoacara biseriatus
GTTAAAAGGGAGTTTTTCCTTCCCACCGTCGCCAAGTGCTTGCTCATAGGGGGTCGTTTGACTGTTGGGTTTTTCTCTGCAGTATTGTTGGGTCTTTAACTTTACCTTACAATACAAAGCGCCTTGAGGCGACTGTTTGTTGTGAATTGGCGCTGTATAAATAAAATTGAATTGAATTGAATTCTTTTTAGAAGAGAAAGGCTTTTAATGAAACCCTTGAGGCTCATTATATCACAATTTGAAAGTCTCCTTTTTCTTCAGATGTTCACCATTACATAGCAAATAAAGTGATCCTCATTGAAACAGCGAGCTGTTTTCTGTGTTCAGTATGGCGGGTCTCTGTTGGTTCATGCCCAGTGAAAGGGCTCCAGTTTCCGGACTGAAAAGCGTCTATTCATCCATAGCACCTCTCGCCTTACAGCTGATAGTGGTCCTGTCAGTTCGGCTTTTTACACGTACACACACACATGCACACATGGAAGCCGTCTGTGAGCTGTTAGTGAAACCCAGGATATGCAAGAGACACCGTGGCCACATACTACAGTGAGCTGTGTGTGTGTGTGTGTGTGTGTGTGTGTGTAACCAAGCTTCCTCTCCCCCTGTGTGGGGGTTTGGATGCAGAGAAGCAGCTGCAGCCCAGCTCAGATTCCTCGTGAATTATGTAGTTGGACATCTCTCTGGCTGCTGCTTTCCTTTGTTTCAATGGTGATTTCCATACGGAGCCTTTTCTTAATAATCAGCTCATGAGCAACTGTCCTGAAACACCTTCATCACATTCCTGTAAAACCTTTTATTGCACTGTCATAAGCTTGCAACTCCTCTGAACTCCTCTGTATACCAAAGTATTCTAGAGTCAGATGTGAGACCATCTGTCTGACAGCTAAAGCTTGACAGAAACCGGGTGATGCATCAGCAGCAAATCTAAAACAGAATGGTTGAAAAAGAAAAAGAAAATCACAACAAAGTGAGAGAATGATAATGTTGTACAGAACAAATTTACTGCAACTTTTTGCTGCTAAAGGTGGTGCTCAGCTTGTCACGCTACATCTGCATTTTAGCTGAATTTTTATTAAATATTGACTAGGTGTAATATGTCATTGTTGTTAATTCCAGGTTGTAGTTACCTAATTTTTAGACCTGGTAAGGACTAGGCTGATGTAATACCTTAGAACTAAAAGAGGGTGTACATCTGAGACTGGATTTACAAAGTAAAATCAGATCTGAAACAAATACAATTCAATTTCTAAAGATCCCTTTCAGTGTGTAAATCTGCGGGTACTGAGGGCTATTAAAAGGCACAGTTGTGTTTACTGCTGCATACGAAGCAGGTTTTCCAAAGTCTGAGAAACACATATTTATGTCCTGCAGCACCGTACGCTGTCTTGGAGTGCTGAGCGGCACTACCCTTCTGGGGATGACTAGAGAGGAACTGAAGATAGTGTGTCCAGAGGAAGGAGGGCGAGTCTTCTTCCAGTTACAAGCAGTCAGGTCGCAGCTGGCTGTAAGTGAAAGTGCTGCTTCACTTATTTCTACCATCTATCTGAAGGTTCTATAGATGAATGCAGGATGTAACACAGTCAACACTGTTTTGTCTCTTGAACACTTTAGGCTGCCAGTTAAGTGAGACAGTGATGGGACATCAAAGAGGACAGAAGAGGACCAAAAAAGGTCACCGATGGTCAGACACTGTAAACTTTCAGCTAATAACAAGCAGAGTTTACAGTTCATATTTAGTCTCATTTGAAATCAATTAAATACGCAATCAATTATATTAAAAAATGTTATTGTCACATTCAAATATGCATTATATACCATCCTTTGTCAACATAGCATCTAATCAAATCAGCAAATAAGTTTAGTAAATTTAGTTGACAACTTGGTCCCATTGTGTGTAATAATAGATTAGGGATTATCTGAATTCTGTAATTCAGTGTCCACTGTATAACCTGTAAATAAAAGTCTGACACAAGATGAGTGAATTAACATGCTTTATTTTGTTGCTGAGTCATTACACATGAACCTCATCTGAATCTGTAAAACACTGGCAGTCCATCTCAAGCAATAAGGCTACAGATTAATGAATATAAAATCAGGCAGAATAATTAAAAAAAACAGTTACATGGCTATAAAAACAAAGCGAAACCTCAGCTGAACACAAACACATACTGGGTTTAACTATCTGAAAACCTAAAGCACTGTGAGGTTAGTAATGCAAATTAAAATTATGCTGAACATGTTAATTAAAAAAAAGTTGATCCTGATAATAAATCATTAATGCTATGTTTGAATATATGCTGTGTTTTTGTATTGGCTCCCTGTCACAGTGTTGTTGTTCAAAGGAAACTCGACTTAATATTTTTTTCTGTCTCTCTCCGTCACTTCTTCTTCATGTGCTACTATTTACCGGACTTAATCACTGATTTATACTTAAATCATTAAAAAATATATATACTAAAAATGTGAGATTCTCAAGTATAAGGAGTTGTTGTGTTTTTCTTTATGACAGTTGGCTTCAGTATATTAATCATATATTAATTTGTACAATGGGAAACTGTAATGGGACTTTTACCTACTTTTCAGTTTTACAGCAGATGATTAATGAGTTGCAGTCTTGAATACTAATACAGTACTACTGCTGGGCTCCAAAAAGACAGTATTTGTGAGGTAGGGTGTACTGTATGGTGGACATAATTAACATAATAAACAGTAAACAGTGAGATGTAAAGGTGAATGGATGGAAACTGTTCAGGTAGGTCCAGATTAGAAATGTCGTGGCAGGGTGAAGTGTCATCAAAAACTCCCATAAATTCAGTACAAAATGTTACACAGTAGTTGACAAATAAATGTTAAACATTAGAGCGAGTAAAAGGCCGATGTCAGTGTAGATTTAAATTCCGTCAGTGTTTTGGCTTTCATGAAAATGTGCACGGACCGACGTGATCACAGAGTTTAGGTCCAAATGAGTCGCCTCAGCTGGTGTGATGCGGGACACGAGTCTATTTAGAGTAAAAATATCAATCTTGAACCTAAATCTGCTGTGGATATTCCGTTTGTATTAAAATACTGAGAGTTTACTAGAATAAAAGGATAATGACTAATGGAATAATATAAAGGCAGTCGTGTCCACTTAAACAGATTCAAAAAAGCATTAAACTATAATAAAACCAGACTGAAAAACTATTTTCATGGCATAACACTAATCCACAATGATCGATGGAAACAAATCAGTTAGATAAAATTACTCATCTCTTTGTTGCCTTTAAAAAAATACACTTTATACATGAACTCCAACAATCACATTTCATGTTCAGCGCACAACTACAGAGCTTCAGTTACGTAGCTACGGCATTCTTGGTGAAAAAATGAGTCTCATCCTTTACCCTAACCACCTATAAAGCAAACAGGTACTTATCCTAATATTTTACAGTTAGTTCTTCAAAGAAAAACTGATACTTTCTGACTGATTCTCTTCTAGTCTTGGCATCAAGTATTACTCAACTGTAGCTTCTAGGTTTAACAAGAACGCTCGCGGTCTGATGTGACGTTTGATCCTGTCCAGTGGCAGGTAGTACAATGTGATACATACAAAAATCCCGAGGTGTGCGATGCCAGCTTTGACCGGGTGTGGGGCAAGTTAAAAAGAAAAACAAACAATCAGGTGCTACAAGTACCATGCAAATGTTTCAACCATGTCCCAGCATGGTTTGTGAGTTCGTACATGGTGAGCAACGGTGATACAAATCTGTTTGCTACGTGACAAAACAGATTCGGAATCAAAAGCTGGTCGGCAGCCCTGAAATAGTTTAAATGTTTTACCTTAAAGCTTGCTGTAAACATCATTCTCATTCTCTCCTGCCATCCATTAATCATGCAGACATGCAAAAAACTCAAATCACTTATATGCAGAGAACCAGTAATAAATTCTCTAAAAGGCAGAAGTAAAAGCTACTTTACACCAAGCATGCAGCTAGGTGGTTTCAGCTAATCACTGTGAACCGCATATATGCTTACTGTTTATCGAGTCGGGGAAAATAAGCAGGTGAGAGAGAGGAAAAGTGAGCATGCAGTGCTCAAAGCTAAAAATGAAAAGGCACTGTGAAATCTTGCCAGGTGCATATGTACAGTGCATTGCATGCAAAGGGCAAAAACCTCCATGACTGTCTAGTAAAAGGAATGAGTGTGTTCAGGGCCATGAAGACATACAGAGGGAGCTTCATGGTCACAGTGAGGTAAAAGTGAGAAAAATTCTTTTTGTGCTGTGATTAAAATCTACAGTGCACATCTCTCTTCGGGTTACACAATGATCCCATCAAACCAGAATGATTTTTGATGAGCTCAGTTAATTTGCAGCCAAAGAGGCCCATTCGCTTCAAGGAATGTTTGCATCAACCACAGAAAGTCTGCTTCTCCTCTAAGGACTGTGGAGCTTCTCTTTTATGTTACTTTCCGCACTGATTGAATCATGGAAGAACAATTCTAAAAGTGCAATTTAGCAAGTGCATGATTAAAAACAACATAAAGCAACACATACACATACACAGCTATAGTTTAGTGCTGCAGCATTCAGTAGATTAAAACATGATGCCTGTCAAAATTCCTTGTGCAGGTATGTCCAACCTCCACCAACAATCAAAAAGTGTTATTCCTGTAAAAATGCATCTGCAACTCTTTATTTCTGTGATAATAGATGTGCTGAGAATGATTAAGCAGCATGAATTATAGTAGAGGGTAGGCAAAACAAGAGACTTGCTGTGAGGAACGTTTAAATGTGCTGGTTGTCATCATAAATACTGCAGCTAATACTACGAAAGCATGTTACTAAACAACAGAAAACACCACAGGGACCATCTGATGGCTTTGCCAGGACAGGAATACAAACACGTTACCCTGCTGTTGATTCACAAAAAAAACCCTCTGGTAATCCCTGCAAACCTTCATGAAGCTGACTGAGACGTCGCAGCAAAAAAAATGGACATTTGGGGAAACTGTAATTAAAATAATAAAGCGCTGGCAGCACTGTATCCTTGGCTTTGTCATAGCCGTGTAGCTGTCATACTTCTACAGTTATTGTGGCGGTGTTTCTACTGCTCTCACAGTAACATCTCTTCGGTGTCATGCTGAGTGGACCACAAGGTTGGGGATTTTTGCAGGACGTCGGCAGCTGACTGTGATTTCAGCGCCGTCCGGGGAAAGAATCCATGGTGAGAGAGTCCTCCTCATCGATAGCTTCCAGCTCGTCTGTGCGCACGGCGTGAGTGATGAGATGAAGCTCCTCGGTGAGTGTCTCGCTTCGGTATGCCACACGGATATCTGGTACGTTGGTGCGGCGGATGTCGTTGCTCTCGGGACCCTCCCTAGCATAATTTGGGCCCAACCAATAGCTTTTGGCCTGGAATTAGAGGAAGCTACGTGAGTGGAAACCTCAAAGATACAAGTGAAAAAAAAAATCTAACGAATATCTGTCATTTAGGATGTCCAACTAGAAACTAAAGAGCCCAAGGGACATAACAGACGGTATCACTTAAAATGAATTCAAAGTTGCCACTTTATTAGGAACACCTGGACAACTGAATGCAATCCAAAACTTTTCTGCCAGAAAGTTTAACCTAAAGAGGCTCCCCATGTTTATTTTGTTACACTGGTGTTAATTCTGTGTGTGTGTGTGTGATGGCCCCACGCCCTCTTGTGGCAGTTGTGCTGCACTGCAGGGTTTCCACGGTTGAGCTCAGTGTGATGGCTACTTTAACTCCACCTGCCTGTGCACCAGCGTGGCTGCACCCTACCTTGCTCTGAATGTTTTTGTTATTTTTGCTTTGTTTTTATTACTTTGAGTTACTCTTTGGATTTGCTTCCCACTTTCTGCACAACACACATGTCATAAATGTCAAAGCAAATCCACACATTGTTTTACACCACTGATACTGACCTCCACAGTTCATGTTTTCTCCTATTTAGTTAAATCAATATTTATCAATTCTTGTCAAGTTGGCAGAGTGACTCCCTTCCCTGTTGTGGCCTCTGAGCTGATCATTCATAATAACGATTTTAACTTTTTAAAGGCACTTTTTAATGATGGCATTTACTGGATTACATTACTGTATATACAGTTGTATTTCTAATTTCATGGATACATTATTTAACACTGAGCAATAAATGAACAATATTTGCGAAAGGTTTGCACAGCATAAACGTTGTAAAGGATAGAAGCGTTTTGCTGACCTACAATAGATTGTGTGGGTGTATGTAATGCATACATATCTGAGTACTTGACACCTGAACACATGAACAGCGCTATAAACTAGTTTACCTTGTGTGAAAATCCACTCATGAGGACACTGTTTCGTGCCAGTTCACACATATCGCATGAACTTAGTTTCCACACTTGAGTAGCAATGCTGTACTCCTCCATCAGAGGTTCCTAGGTTCAAACAAGCAAACATAGGAAATCATACATTTTGCTTCCATAATTTTCACACTGTGTACATTAAGTGTGGATCCATACCGACCTTGGTAAAGTGGAACTGAAGAGGATCATCAGTGGACAGGGAGACCATAAGGCCTCTGGACAGATACTCTGGCAGTGGGTTGCGGTGGTAACTGAGGAACAGGCTGTTGTTGCTCAATGGTGACATGGCAATGCCAACCTGAGCAAGGTAGTAAAGATACTGCAGCACCGGAGCCTGAGGGCCAGACAAAGGTGAGGAGCAACAGAGACAAAGAAAGAGGAAGAAACCAGTAAATATAGATGCAAGCTACAGGGACAGTTTTTCAAAGGATTTAACAGAAGTATTGAATGAACTGTTTTGGAATTACAGCCATTTATATACATAGTCCCCCATTTTTAGATGCTCAAAAGAACCTGGACATTTGACTAACAGTTTCATGGCTTGGTGAGGCCTGTTCCCTTGTTATTCTGAGACAAATTAAGCAGATAAAAGATCTGGACTTGAATCCAAGTCTTATCTTGATTTGGTAGTTTTTCCTGGAATTCTCAATGTGAAGTCCAAAGATAAATGGCAAAAGAACAACTCATCTTCCAAGCCATACCACATCATCTGGTGGAGTTATTGTTATGGCATGAGTATTTATGAATGCCAGGGGAACTGGGTCATGACCTCACTGGGCTCATGCTTTTCCTGTTGTACCTCATCAGCAGTGTTCATGCAATGTCATTGTTACAAGAGGTTTGTAAACTACTTTATTTCGTAACGA
The DNA here is from genome assembly GCA_015108635.1 of Andinoacara biseriatus. NCBI lineage: Eukaryota > Metazoa > Chordata > Actinopteri > Cichliformes > Cichlidae > Andinoacara > Andinoacara biseriatus. Next base: position 10,502 of record VUQJ01045472.1, read on the forward strand.
TAAAGCAAAAGATTTCCACAGCGGTCTTTCAGAAATGGTCCGTGTGTTGGTGTCCTGACCTTTCGGAGCAGCAGACCGTGAGAGATGTTCTCTGACAGCATGAAACCTGACACCAGGTGGTGGATGGGCCCTGCTTCCCCACAGTGAGGGCGCAGCACAAACGTATGGAAACCTCGCCGCCTGTATCAAAAAAATAAAAATAAATATTTTGTTTGTGAATCATTGTCTTCAAACTAATAAATATGTTAAAATACATGAAAACAAACATAATTTTATAAACACAGCATTACAGTGACATCCATATACCTGCGCAGGTGGTTAAGCACACTCATGTTGGCATAGGTGTAGTAGAGGTAGTAAGAGTAGGGCGGATTATCTTCTTCTGTCCAGTTGGCAGGCAGAGGACTGTCAAGATTGAAAATGTGGTGTTCAGGTTTGGACTCATCGTCCACGCTGTCAAAGCCCACCACCTATTAAGCCACAAAAGTAGACAACAGATTAATCATTTAGTAACTTTAAGTATGGATTATCACAATACCACAAATTCCTCGTGAAGAGACGCTCACATGCTCCAGGAAGAGATGCAGCTCAGGGTGACTGCGCGGGTTGACTGTGACTTCAAACAGAGGCATGAAGATATTCTCCAGCATCTCCTGGAAATTAGCCAGCTGCTTCTTTGTGTGGTATACATCACTAGAAAGTTGATGATTGAACAGTAAATTGTTTCAGCCTGGAAGCTTTAACCCAGGATTAAATCTTATCAGTTGTTTATAATTGCCTGTATTTTTATTTTCTCTTAAAAAGAGTCCTCCTCTGATTTAACATTGCGACAGTCTAAACACAGTACAGCTCATTTAATCGAAATGCTTATGAAACTTATGTGTCCTCAGAGTTGCTACACAATTTCCTGCATTTTTTTTATCTGCTGTGTACATTTAATTATGAAATGTTGAAGAACCACTTACAACAGACGGGGCACCTGAACCAGCCAGCGCACATTATCAGAATAAACTCTGTGTTTGACAGCCCACTTTGCCAGATTGTCCCATTCGTCTCTGGAACGGCCGTAGATGGACAAACGCAGCTCAGAGTTCTGGTACTTGCTCTCCTCCAAGTCAAACATCACCTCCTTAGGTAGATAAGAGATAGGTGTGAATATTTTTAAGGCTCATTAAGATAAGATACAAACTGTACTATACATGAATTATTTCACACCTTAATTATATGTGCAAAGTATTTCCCTTCGATGTGGTTGTCCGTCTTGATGAAGATCTCCCTGAGAATGGATTCTCCAATGGGATTGTATTTGGCGTTGAACTTGTCAAACCGATGAAACGTGTTGCGGTCCTGATGAGTAAAAAGAAGTCAGTCACGTGTTATTTTTATACCACATGTATCTCACAGTGTGTCTTTGTATATGTAAGCTCTTGAAATGCTCCTCTCTCTGCCTCTCACCGCGTGCATGTCGAGCGTGTCTACACTCAGATCGAACGCCGTCAGGTTCATGCTCTCAAAAACCTCCTTGAGGGTCTGACCACGCCCATGCTCAATGTGAACGATCTCCTCAGGGTATTTCTTCATGGCTCTCTTAATGAATCTCAGCAGGTGCTTCTGGTTCATGCAGGATGAGGCATGTATGTGTGTGTCCACCTGCCAGGACAGACATCCTTATTCATCTATAATGTTAGAACTTCACCAAAAGCAGTTATTTCACAGCAGGATTTGGGGCTGTCGCTATAATTTAAGCATTTTTTTATGCAGATATTTAAATCACAGTATGTGAAGGTTTGAAATGCACTGCAGTTGGAAAAAGCTCAGGGAAAACAACTGTTTTCATTCTCATTTGTAGGCATCTTGTCAGCCCAGTGATGGCTAAACAAGCAGCAGCTGTCACTTCTTGGCTCTTGCCTTTCTTATATTGTAGAAATCTCTATGAGGAACTTTCTTCTGGGCTGCCAGCTCCTTCATCTCATTCAGGAGGATGTGCATCTGAAATTTAGAGCTTAGGTACTGCAGGCGACGGTAGCAGAAAGACTTCCTACAGAGGAGACAGGGATGTTATTTTTAGACTGTACACTGAGCTGTAATCCAATATCATCATTCAGCGTGTACTGTAAAAAAGAAAAACTTACACTGGCCCGTTGATAATGAGAGCCATCATCACATTCATGTCTGCAATATACTCTTTGAGGTCAGGATACAGCAGGTCAAGTTCTGCACTTCTGTGAAGGAAAGCAGTTATTAAGTTATTCTTTCCAGAGAGAGCTGCATGAAAAATAATATGTCATTATACAGGAACAAGCACATACTTATCCATGTTGGTTTTTTTAGTGTAGACATGAACTACTCCATCCACCATCTTGCAGCCATATCCTGCATCTGGTGGCATGTTCTTGGGGTCCTGATTGTCATAAGGGTGTGTTTCAGAAACAGGTGGATGGACAGGCGCATCTGAGAAAACCAGAAAATGGACATCAATCTATTTTTCATGCTGTAAAAAAAATTTATATATAAAATAAAAAAAGGCAATTTTTTTGTTACACTCTGATGTCTTTGTATTTTCACTTGACCTAGTTTTGAAATTAATATGCTTACAACCTCAATTCCAAAAAGGTGGGTGCAATGAATTAAAAATTCACAATACAACACAGAAAACATATCAAATGTTTAAACATTGAAAATGTAGCATTTTAACAAAAAATATTGGCTAATTTTGAATTTTATGACACCAATATGTCTCAAAAAGGTTGCTAATTTGTATGTTTTCACTGTGTAGCATGTCCTCAGCCTTTTGGGGGAAAAATGTCTCATTTTTGTCTGATATAGGAACACTCTTCTACTACGAAGCCATGATTTTGTAATAGCTGCAATATTCAGTTTAGCATGTTCTTGCTGAAATATGCAAGCCTTTCCCTGAAACAGACGCCTGGATGGGAGCCTATGATGCTCTAAAACCTGTATATACCTTTCAGCACTGATGGTGCCTTTCCAGATGTGCTAGCTGTCAATTCCATAGGCCCTAATGCACCTCTATACCATCAGAGATGCAGGCTTTTGAACAAATCACTAATAACAAGGAATATTATCCTGAAATTGTTCCACAATTTGTAGAAGTAGTTTTTTTTACAGACTGGTGAACTTCTGCCCATCTTTACTTGGTTGCTCTTTTTATACCCAATCACATTACTGACCTGTTGTAAATTAATCTCATGAGTTGCAAAATGTTCCTCCAGCTTTTTGGTTCTATTTAATTTTCTAGCCTTTTGTCGGCCCAACCCAACATTTTTGAAGTGTCACTGACATCAAATTCAAAATGAGCTAATATTTTCAGAATGAAACGTTTCAGTTTAAACATGATGTGTTTTTGATTGTGAATAAAATATGGGCTTATGAGATGTGCAAATCATTGCATTCTGCTTTTATTCACAATTTATGCAGTGTCCCAGCTTTTGGGAGATGTACATAGAGAATTTTTTTCTCGTTCTTAATGCTCACAAGACTCTCAAGGTTTTTGAAGGCTGAACAAACCCATTAGCTTTCGATCCTGGAAAACTGGTGATTTTTTTTGACAAAATCTGAAATGTCATTGTCGTAAAGGAAGTGCAACTGTATCTTGCTAATTTGTAAAGCTACTATAATGAAAATAAACTACAGTCCACAGAAAAATATCCACTTTATCCAATTTGTAAGGGGAAATGCTAGATTGAGGGAACTATTGATCTGGCAACTATTTTCTTTATTATTTGATTGTCAGTAAGTAAGGAAAGTAGAAGCTTTTTGTCCATTTAAAAAAAATCAAGTTCAACTTGTCAAAGTAAGCTTCCTGGCTCTGTCTTTGTGATGAACACTTTCTTTTGTTCTGCCCAGTTGTGTTGATTGTGTGCATGTTTTACCAGCATCTACAGGGGTCTCTGGTACTTCTTCATAAATTCCCAGATCCAGAGTCTTCATCCCAAGGTCCTGCAAGGCGTCAGCTGTGGTCTTACAAAAATTCTGCAGGGAGCGGTTTATGTACTTCTCCCTGATGAATAGTGCTTTCACCACACACTTAGCAGCATCTACTAGATCAGTGAAGGGCACCTGGATATATAAATAGATAAACACAGACATATACAATGATATGAATGTAATAGACCTGAGTATTATTTATCTCCCTTATGTTCATTCCTGATGCATTTAATTTCCACTACTGTCATTAACTTTTGTGTACAGTCACTCACAGTTTGTATTTTGTCGTTGTCTCTCTACACTCTCGTTTTTTCCTCTTTTTCCCTAAGCGGTTGCAGTAGTTTGAAGTCCTGAGCCTGATTCTGCTGGAAGCCTTGTCCTGTTTAAAGGGAGTTCTTCCTTCCCACCATCACCAAATGTTTTCTCACAAGGGATCCTTTGACTGTTGGGGTTTTATCTCTAATATTTTCTTTCCCTTACAATATAACACACCTTGTTGCGTCACCTGTTGTGAACTGGTACTAAATAAACAACAGATTTGAACTGAACGGAACAATTTTAATGATTATTGTTTATTATTTTAAAAATCCTAGAAGGAGAGTTCAACACAAGATTCTCACCCCACACTTTTCCTCTCCAGATATAGAGACCCGTTGGTACTCTCGCTCCATGGGCATTTCTCGCTCCTTAAAGGGATCATCAACAGTGTCCACACTTGTATCTTTCATTAACCTTAAAGGATAGAGACGGAGGGCAGAGTGTACAAAGAGTGGTGAGATGGAAGAAAAAGCAAGTGCTAATTGTTTCTTTATATGAGAACAATAACAGTGCAGTTCAGTCAGTTTGAAAAGCATTTAGACCATTTCATGTGATGCACTTTTTATGTTGGATAGATTTAAAACATTTATTTATAATAAGATATCAATCAACCTAACAAACAAGATAGATTTGCAGTCGTTTCATAGTAACACGATGAGGATTTTGTTCTATTCACTTCTAGGGATTCTTTTGGTCTCGATTCACAAGATTTTAGCAGGTCAAATCATGGAGTCTGGGTGGAACCAAACTTCTCACAGTGGCAATGATGAAGCCCACAATATTCTTTGCTTATTTTTTTTATTCATTTTTTTTTACATGTCTACATCTGCAAGATAAAGGAGCTTGAATCAATCTTGGAAACTGCAGTTACGGATACAGGAACGTTACACCCTTTCAAACTGACACTACATGGGTAACAGTAAGATGCCCGTGTATCTGGAATAAAAACCTCAACAGTTAACCCATAAAGCCTCCCAAAGACCAGAGCTGTGCAAATTAGTCAGGGTTCACAGGAAGTGCAAATTTTATTATTGAGGAAACCAAAACTAAAAATTACTGTCAGCTGCCAGTGCTCCCCTTTAGCCTCCTGGGAATAGAATACCAGATGCACAAGTGCTATGGATGCACTACAGGGGGTTCAGCGGTTACTTTCCTCCAGTAAGAAAAGCAGCTTGCAGTGTTTCAAGGTTTTCTGCACAGACAGATCCATAACAAAAGCAGCAGAAAGCACTAAAGCTTCATTTTGCTTGTCTTTAATCAGCAGTGAGCATACAGAGAGCTCTCCAACGTCACAAATAGACATTCATGTATTCTACCTTTTAGGCTACTTCTGTTTCTTATCACATAAGATGTTGAAACACACAATCCAGCTGAATACCTGAAGTGCCACAACTTCAATCAGAATCTTACAGTAAATACTGTGACCTGCTGTTACAGAGATTTCAGATTCATATGGTGGAATTGTTTGCAGTAAAACAGCCTTGAGTGAATTAATCCTATGCACCATCAGCGATCATTCAGAGAATCTCCAAAACCTGACCCAGTCACAGTCAATGTCTGACTATTTTGAATATTTTGTCCTTGTCTCAGAACATATAGATTCTCATTTATCCACATGTGCCAAACCTGCACACATATTACAAATATGACACTGCACCTGTGATGTTAGCAGATTGTGCCCTCACTCATCAGGTCTTTTTGTTTGTGACTTGCTAATTTGCGCTGCTCTACTCAATGCCATTATTAAAATAACTGGTTGCGTCTGTGTTCATAAGTTCATAAATTTGTATATTTTTAGTAGAGCCGCCGATGAACTTGCCACTCCCATCTGCACACTTTTTCGGATTGCGGCTACGCACTGATTTACCATGTTTGGTAAATCTGGCCTAACAGCGCTTGTTTCTAACAGGCAGTGAGTCACCAGCAGGGGGGAGATGTGGCCCACATGTGCTCAACATGGTGATAATCTCTGTCACTGGTTCTGGAGAAAAGTACTTACATTAGGTTTGAAAATACCACAGACTATACCACAGACTAGGTACAGTATTAATAAGTATAGTATGGATGGATTAAATGTCCACAGGTACAGGATAGTACTGTGCAAAAGCCTTGAGTCACCCCACATTTTTTTTTTTTTCTAGGAAAATGAGAAATGTATCAAAACATATGCAAACGTGGAAATACAGTTTATAAGGCAGAGTTTGTACAATTCTAAGATGCCTGAATGTCAAAATTTGGTGTGACCACCTTTATTCTTCCACACAGCCTGAACTCTTGTGTTCTAATGTGTTTGGGATCATGGTCATGCTGAAAAATGAAGCTGTTGTCAGATGCAGATCAGATAAGAACAGATGCTTTCCAGGTGGTTTTTCATGGTGGATCAAAATTTGACAGCATGTTTTTATGTTCATAATTCCATTAATTTTGACAAGATGCCAAGTCCACTGGCTGGCCCCAAACCACGACAGAGCCCCCACCTGTTTTACAGATGGCTATAGATGGCTATAGGTGCTGTTGTACCTTTCATGTGACCTCCTCATACTGAAACTCATATCGTAATTTAAAATTCATCACTCCGTAAGTTGTTTTTTGAAACCCACCTCACCTGCTGTAGATATGTTTTTAGGTTTACCATTTCTACTTTTGCTCTGCGATTGTTCAGTGTCCTCACTTTTTTTAAGTACATCCGACACACCAAGCTGAGATATTGCTATGTTTTTGGCTAATAGCTCTCTAGGAATCACCTTGTTGGTGCAAAAATGCAATTTTAAGCCTATCAAAATGTGTCATCATTGGCATTTAGATTCAACTAAAGAAATGAGATGAAATTTCATGTTTTTGTGACAGGCTCAAAATTTCTGCACAGCACTAAATTTACCATCTCCATTTTTCAGAGTACAACCAAACAAAACAGAGATAATCAGGAATCAAATAACAACCACAGAAATAATGACTAAACAAAGCATAAAAAAGCACTGAGGCAGCGCTCACTCACTCTAGGTCTGCAGCACTGTCGATTTTCATGAAGTCCTGTTTGGCACGGAGCAAGATCTCTGGCTCAAGCCTTGGGGTGATATGCAAAGGTGCAGGATAGCGTGGGCAAGGCAGGGGGCAGATGGGCACAAGAGGGAGTGAGAAGAAATGAAGCATACAAAGGAAGAGAGACCAGATATAGGCACCCACTCAAATAAGCACCCTGACTTATACACAGATACATATTATACATAAAGAATTTTAGGTATTAGATAATCAAGGTAATTTACACAAGCAGACAAATATCACTGGTTAGTAGTAGTGAACTCTGACTGATAAACAGAGACAAGTCATATAATCACCCATTGATCAGCTTAGTGGTGCAGGTAGTCCACCCTACAACCGAGACAGAACCCAGCTCCTTATAAAAGTATGACACTGTGCCACCAGAAAAGGTGCCAGCTGATGGATATTCCAAAAACTGTGGTTAGTCAGCCTGCTCATGGGCATGTTGGAAGCTGATAAGCATGTGTGCTCGAGAGGAAACAAGACTGGGTATAAAATGCAGGAAAAGGAGGGAAAGCTATATCTGTTTGTCTTTGGTAAAATAACGAGCTTGTTGAACTGGCTTTGTGTGTGTGGCGTGTTTGCATTTCCTCACTTAATATCCTGACTGATCTGCCTCTCTAGGCGGTGACGTCTTTCTTCCAGCTGTTCTATGGGACTGTCCTCCGGGAACTCATACGGAGCACTCCGCATCTCACTCTCCGTCATGCTGCGTGTGAACAGCTCCTGGTTCAGGCAGAAGTTATAACATTTATGGTGTCATAAAACAGGAAACCATGTCAATATTTATGCATTTATAGAGCGACTGAAGCCATTGAGGCCTACACAAAACCATCTGTTCCATTTGCCTACAACTGAGAGCCAAAGGTGCAGGTTGGTATGTTGTGTTTCAAATTAAGAAAACTTCAAGCTCATGATGTTTTAAAGTTTTTCCTCTTCCTGCCTGCAAACAATAGCTGTCTAATTTCAAGTTCTTACCTCAGCAATTTCTTTGTACTTTTCCTCCATTGATGTTCGCAGGTCGATTGGGCAGTGTGTGAGAGAAACAGGCGTCCCAGGAAGGGATCGCTGGGTTTTGAGGGGCTTGGGCCCAGATGCACCACAAAGATCTGGAGGAAAACATGGAAAAAGAACAAAAATAAAAAGACAGTCCATTTTCCCGTTTCCTAGACTTTGTGAATTTATGTTTTGATTTAAAAGGGAAAAAAAGAAATACAATTCGTTTTATATCACATCGATTTGTTTTTCGTGTTTTAATATCTATTTTGAAAACAAAAAAACAAATGACCAAAAGGTACACAAACCCAAAGAAGACCCAAGACTGTTGAGCAGCCAGAGTCCAATATCAGACAAGGTTGAGACAAAGTCTCCTCAGTTCCCAAACATTTACAGATGTTGTTAAAAGAAGTGTGAATGCTACAGAGTAGTAAACACGACCACATCCCAATTTTTTTGAGATGTGCTGCTGCCATCAAATTGAAAATGAGTTAATATTTTTCTTATTATCTGTTATTTTGTTAAAATATGAGTTTCTAAGATTTACAAATCATTGCATTGTGTTTAGTTAAATTTTACACAGTGTCGTAACCTTGTCTGACTTGGGTTTGCATTTAAACATAGTCACCGAGCTTAAATAACCACATTAACAATCGTGTACAGTGTCATTTAACTGCCAAAATTCATGGACATTCACATACATATTTGAGTACTTTACAGGCCAAGTTCACTGTTCTTATTCATTTCACAGTCTGCTGAAAGCAGAGACAGCCAAATATATAAATGTCATGATTACCATCAATGAAGAAAAACAGGAAAGAATCTATGTTTGGATTATGAAAGACCGAGAGGTTGTCTAAGAGAGGAAAATCCGACTCTCGCAAACACAAATGTGGCTCAGACATAACAGTTTGGTCTGATGTAGAAAAACAGCTCTCATCATGTCTGTCGGCTAAAATCTTTAGTGAGTTATTACAAAAGTAACTGTGGCAAAAAGCTGATTTTACAAGTCAACACCAATAATGCCAGTTATGGCAACACTGGGCAGGTTTTACGCAAGACCTTCCTTTGTTTCCTTCCTTCAGCTGCATGGACACTGTAGCCTATTTTATTGTCTATCTAAGTAGAACACACAAGACAAGTGGATTAACTGTGAAAAACACACTTCCCCAGAAGTTAAATAAATTAAAAGAGTAACTATGGTTAACTGTAAAGCTCTGGTGGCAGCAGCTGTGTCTGCAATCAGTGATAGAGCAAATCATTGTACAAAGCTGAAGAACAAAGGCCAGCTTAGAAAAAAAAACAGCTTTACTAGCAGATACCGTGCACGAGCAGACTCGGTCTCAAATAGATACGCACACTTGAAAAACACTTTCTCTGACTCCTGTGTAAACACTGTGACATCAAGAGACACACCTGAGAATGACACGTGTTGGAAACAGATGACATCATCATTTCACACTAAAACAAAATACGTTAGAGGGATGCCAAAAGATAAAATTCATGTCTCTTAAGACCGTAGTACACTAAACATAATCAAATCTACTGATTCTGTGTGTTTACTAAAGGGAAAACCAGGAATTTTAGTTCAAGTAAAGTACAATTTAAAGTCCCATAATTATAAGCGCACACAAACTAATTTAACCTCTCATGAGGCTATGCCTTTGGGAGTGCTGTGTTCATGCTCCTCTATAATTGCTGCCACCGTTGGTACTGTGCCTGCCAGTCTGCCTGTAAGGTGGTGGACTCAGGAATGAGAGGACGTTAACTCACCACACTACACTAGTATTGTGAAATATTTCATTATTGCGCTTTGAAGTGACTCATGGGAAACCCCCCTAAATCTAACTGAATTTCAATGCGACACAGGTTAGACTGGACTGGAATTTTCAAGCCAAGTGAGATCGCAACATTTCTAAAGGACCTTAAAACTTATCTTTGGTATTTATGTACTGACATTTTTTGTTATTGGCATATATTTCAGCAGAAAGTTCACATAAAGGATCTATACATAGATTACTGTATATGCAGGCATATGTGCAGCAATCCTATGCTGTATATTGCTCATTTTATAATGGACAAACAGGTGACTTTAAGTATACAGATGCTCACACAAACAGTCATTCCCAGTATAGTATCTATGTAATCCTCTGGCCTTTCCATCACAGATGACTGTTAATCCAGTGCACCACAACTCTATTTATCTCAGTGACATCATTCTCGTAGGCAGCACAACCCTTCTACAGACTTCTATGCAAGTAAACACAACAAAAATGACAGAAATTCTGCAGAAATTAAAAGCAAAGGGAAGCAGAAGCTAGTAAATTTCCTTTTACGTAGCTAAAAACTGTGATTGTACTTTTGATAATGCTAACACAAATAATCTAAAATCACAGCAAGTGGTAAAAATCAAACCCTTTATAAATAAAGTTTTCTTGTGGTTTCACATTTTACCTTCCAAGGCCTGTATAACTTATTAATTTAATGGCTTATTTTAAAAAATGTCCAATAGCAATAAGGAAAAGAAAGAGCATTAATTATTAAAATAAAGACATACATTATGTCCATAATCTCCAGCTATGATTTAACTGTTGGTTTGGGTCTTCCAACATTTTTAATATTTATGACTCGTATGCAAAAGCCTAATCTTGCTCTTTTTGGTAGTATTTTTGTGAGCATCACTTTTATATGTGCTTTGGCTCACAGGCTGGCTAAGACTCTAGCTTCCAGCTCAAGCAGGTTGTTTACTGTGTGCCTGCCTATTTCAGAATGAAATAGCTTAACCCTTTCATCTTCATCTTCAGCTGTTTTTTTTCCCCCTATAAACTTGAGAAATATTGACAAAGCACTCCATCCTAAAGCTCTGTCATGTCCCTGGGACCTGAGTCTGCACACCGCCCACACGCTCATTTAGTATCTGTGGAGCTGGCTCCTACTCTAAAAGGATCAATAAAGTCCTTTGAGTCTGCCTCATCCTCCCAAGTTCGAGCTCTAGAAAATACCAGAGAAGCAAAACGCAGCACTGTTCAGTTTATTCATGAATATATTCTATAACAAGAATGATCTGTAGCAGTTTACCAAAAGTGCAAAATAACATTATAATTTAGAAGTTGGTTTCTTGCAATCAAACAGTCCTGTTGGATAAAAGAAACAGATAGTGTTGGATCCAGCATTACAATTCGGGTTTAGATACATTCTATCTGCAAAATATGCAGACTGGCCAAGCTGTTAACAAATCTTTCATCAAACCCTTCATTTACAGCCAGCACTTTGTTCACTTTGTTTACTATGACAAACGTCCTAGTGGCAGCTTATATCACCTTTGGCTATGTCATTTCTTAAAGGCTAAACTTTGTTTCTTTGGTTAAAAGATTTCCAGTAGAGTTTTTGACATATTAAAGCTAACGTAGTGTCTTTCTAAGAGTTTCTGTTTTGTTTATCTTGCGCACAAGCACAAAGCGGTAATGCAAAGTCCTACAAATGGTGTCACTCAAGCCTTCTGAGTTACAGGTTCCGTTAGTGTGCCAAGATATGCGGCAGTGAGGCCGCAAAGGCAGGGAAGAAGACTTCATGACGAGAAGGACTGGCTTGGCTAATATTTTATGAGGAGGAAAGTGCACTCAACATCTTCATTAGAGCTCAAAGATATACACAATGCATTCTGGTGAATGACACTAAATGAAAACATAAGCTTTGTTTGTTTACAAGAAAAATTCATTGGGCACCATTAACTTGTTCTCTTTAAGCCCCGATGATCCAAGACCACCAGGAAACTGTTTTTTGTAGTTCAACAGAGCAGCACGTTAAAAGCAGGAGAGTCCAGGTCACATCATTCTTTCAGCTCACTGAGCTCTGAATCAGGACTTATTTGGATCAAATTCACTATGTTACACCTATTTTTATAGTAGATAAGAATAATAAATTAATATCCTTATACAAATGAAGACATGAAATCAAGGTTTCATATCTTCTGCTATTCTACATATTTTCAGGCTGTTCAACAATAAGCTGCAAATAGTCTTGCGAGTTCAATTAATCAATGATGCTTAATTTAGTAACTAACAGTAAAACCTTTCTGATCTAACAGCCAGTGGTTGAAGACCTACATCTGAATATTTGAGATTTTGGATGTTTATAAGTTAATTAATTAATTTCATGAGAAACTTAGAATTTGGTAAAAAAATAAAATAATAAAATATTTGATTTGCTAAAATAGTCCCATTCTCCAACCCTAGACTTGGCTGCCACTGTAATGATGAACAATGCTTCGCCGGTTTCCCATCTAATCTATTTGATTTATTCTATTGCAGTAAAAACAAATCTTGTTGCTTGTCAACTTTTCTCAGTGCAGCATCAAAGAGGCAGTTATTGCCTTTATTCAAAGCACGCTCAAATTAACCCTGACGAGATTCATTTCTGGTGTCTAAAAGATAATTGATCACATCACTTACATCTCACTCTCATTTCACTCATTTCACGTTAGGGTATAAATCCTTTTAAAAAAATATATAAATATAAGATAATATCCCAAAGTCTCTTAGGAATGCAACTAAGGTGGCTACAATGTAGCTGCAGTGGAATTTTAAGTATTATACTTAGCAAAATGTGTTTGTTTCTCTCTCTCTATTCTTTTTTTTTTTTTTATGTCCTACTGATTTTTGAAACTGACACACCCTGACATAATGACATGAATTTGGAAGTGCGTCTACCACTAATTGCAGCAACCTTGCCAAAACATTTTTCTGGGTATTTTCTTGATCTTTTGCATGACTGGTG
>VUQJ01045474.1:24336-41399 GCA_015108635.1 Andinoacara biseriatus
GGGGGGGGGGGGGGGGGGGGGGGGGGGGCAGTGTGGCTGGATGCTGTCATTCACTACTCATATTACATCTGTCCCTCCAATTTTAATAGCACTGTAGCTTTCACACAGTCATACACATTCCTCCCACTACATACACCCAACACATCACCTCACTCTGGGTGAGAGGGGGTGGTTGGGTGAGTCTTCCCACACCCCAGTTTCATGCACTCTGCCTGGGGTGGGGACTGGCTAGTTGTTTGGGGCTGGGCTGGGGAACCCAGGGAAGCAGCCCACACTAGGTGTCCTTGTCCGTGTGTGTGTGTGTGTGTGTGTGTGTGTGCGCGCGTGTGTATATGGACAGCTGGGCCTGGGTCTGTGGATTGCTGAGCCTTGACATCTGTAGGATATGGTTGTGGAGGGCGGGGGTTACTCCTCCCCACCGCTCCCTGCTGCTTCCCACTGATCGTCACTGACGCCCCTGGGGTATGGGTGCCTGTGGGTCCCGGGGTGCATGGCCGGATGTCTTGGCATTGTTCTTGACCCACTCTGTTGGCGGCTGTGGCCTGGGGGTGGCTTGGGCCTCTTTGGCGTGGGGGTAACTGCTGGGTGTCGGGCTGTTCTCGGGCACTTGGGGCCTTGTGGTCCACATGCTTGTCTCGTGCTGGGGGTGGGGCTGCTCGTTGCCTCTCTGGACTCTTGCTCTTTGGCTGTGGGGCTTCATCCGGGGTCTCCCTCCTTCCTGCTCTGGAGCGTGCGCGCGGTTGCCATCGGGTTGTGTGGCCTCAGGTTTTCAGGCTCGCCGGGGGCATGGTTGCAGTTGTTCACCCTCATTATTGAGTACATTCCATGACAGAGGCACATACACACTTTACCACAAACGTGTATGTCATGGTTAGGGAATGTGTGTGGTGAGGGGTGGACCCAAATGCACCACACAAAACACTGGAGCTCAACTCTCAACAGCTTTATTTGATGCAGGCTCACAAGAAGGTAAAAAACAAAACACAACAAAATCTCCACCATGGCTATAACACACAAAACAAGCCTGGGAAAACTAAGGAAAAACTAAACTGGGAAACACACAGCAGGAGAGGGGGAATCACTGATGATGACGCAACAAGGACCAGGGAGAAACACAGGCACTAAATATACAAAGGCATGATGAGGGAACAGGCAAAAGGAGGTGAGCAAGGCTGAACAAAATTACACTAATGAGACAAGGGGAAGCAAAACTAAATACAAAGCACCAGGAATACAAGATCATCAAAATAAAACAGGAAGTGACAAAACAGAACACATATGCAAACTTAACACAGAAACCCAAAACAGACCATAACAGTAATCTAAATACAACACGGGGATGTAAAACCAAACACAAGACATGAGACAAAGGACTGAACATGGGAACAAAAAGGCAAACTAAGACAAATGCAATGATAGACACTGTAACACAAAACACCTGCTCGACCTGAAACAAAAGAAAATCCAACACAAATCTGAAACAAATTAATATCGACTGCTATATCGGATTTTTAACTCACCAAATATTGGTATCGGTCTTGAAAATCCCATATCAGTCAGGTTCTATCCTACAGTTGAACATCTGCCTAGTCGTGATCGTAACCCTATTATGATTTAAGATTTTTAATTGTTATTTTTATGTTATCACAGCCATCCTCGTGACTCTCTTCTGTTAAAAATGCAGCACTTTAGTCACCTGAAAAAGGTTTGCCTTTGAGCACTATCCATATTATTTAATATTTCCCACCACAGTGTAATTCTGAAAACAAACTTGCACTATGTAATGTTCCAGTATTACACCAGATTTTTGGAGTGAATTGTTAGAGTAAGCAGTGTGGTGTGTGCATGGTAGTATTGTCTGATGCATTTCTCACCTGGATCATTATGTGGAGTTGAATAAAGATCAGCTTGTCAATATCTGTAACAGCAGAGAGCCTTTTTGCAGGCTCAGGTAACGTACAAGTCAATAGTGGCTCACATTAGCAGGAGAGACTCTCTGTGGCACTTTGTAGAGTTTGATTGGTTTTGTTTTTTTTGTTGTTATTGTTTTCAGTGACCTATTAGGTCACCGGCAATGTCACAGTGTGTCTCACGTAGGGGGTATTGGACCAATTTGAACCTAGTGGTGGGCAGGTAGAGAAAACCTAGTGCTTGGGTGGCTATGACCTCTTTAGTTCTTCTCCATCTCCAGGTAATGTTTCCAAAACCTGCACAGAAGATGGCTGGACCGAGATGCATCCTATTGACATTGCTCTGACATGTGGATACAATCTCAACAGCACTAGCGATGATGTGAGTAGACTGATACAGTCTCATAGTGAATGACCACAGCAGCACAGCAGGTAACGGTGTCCAGAGGCAGCAGTCAGGACGAATTGAATGAGAAGCTCTTTTCTTTGCTCTGTGGGTGGGTGTTATTGGGTCTACTGGGGGAAATTACTGTATTGACTGGTTTGCAACTGTGTACCTCATATATGCCTTTTTTTCAGTCCTATGTATTGAGTGTACATACTGTACAGAATGATGCCTTTTTGTGAATATTGCTCATATTTCCATGTAAGTGCTGTTAAAAGTGAAGTGTTTTTTTTTATTATTGTTGGAATAAATGTCAGAATGCTGAAGAAATGTATAGAAATGCCAGTAAACAGTCAAGCTGAAGAAACTAATCAAGTGTTGTTGCTAAACAACTGCAGTTTAAGATATAGACTAATAAATTTTGTTGTCTCAAGTTAGAGGAAAGGACAGGTTAACGAGTAAAATTTATGCTTTAGAAAAAGTTGACGCATGCAAATAATTTAAGATGTGCATATGAAGAAATGAGGGGTGACTCAAGACTTTTGCACAATAGGCATGCACTTAAAGCAAGCTTTATTCCTAGATAATAAAGTCCAAAAATCCAACAACATCTATCGTACAAAGCCAGGAAATCTAAATCCCAGAAATTACTAGGAATGCAAATTCAGAAAGCACAGGGAACACAAAGCTAGGAGACACACAACAAAGGACAAGTGAGATAATTTATACATGTGGAAATAAAGGAAGAGCTTAAAACAATCTACATAACAAGCAGGGAGAAGTGAAACTACACAAGATAAAAAAGACCAAGCTGCTACCTAAAAAAAAAGCAGGAAATAGGGCAACTGAATGGGGAAAGCAGATTAACCTGACACAGGGAGGACAGAGCTAGTTTGTAGATTGCTGTTTTGAAGTCTCACATTTGCCATTTTGGCCTTCACCATCTTGTTTTCTTTTGAATCTTGTTGGCTTACGCTAGCACTAGCTAATGTGAGATGCTAATTTTGGCAGCTGAAAAACTGGTTAAAAAAAAATACAGCCATTCCCTCACAGATTGACCAGACCAACATGCAAAGAAAATAAAGATAATTAAGTGGTTAGTGAGATCATACACTGAGAGAAAGATTAGAAAGAATCTCTTGTGGTATCTCATGGCTTTATGTTAACTTGGTTTGATGTAAGAACAAAAGCTTCCATATGGTGTTTTAAAAAAGAAAAGAAAAAAAAGGACCACCATTCCCTAGAAAGATATCACAGTATTCATATTATGAATAATGAACGTATGACTAGATGACCAGAGATGTGCCAGCTTTTTCTATATTTTGTCTGTGGGTTACTTTTGTCTTTGTTTGTGTGCCTCGCATCACGTTTATTCCTGTAAGATAAAGAATTCATGAGCAAAATTCAAAAAATATTCTGAGAGCATTAAAAATTCAAATACCAATATGTCAACATTCTCCACTGTTTGCTGAAGCAGGCACATGTCTTTGAAACACACTTGATATAACTGACGCAGACAGGTCGGGTCAGTAATACCTCCCGCCTCCGTTATCAGGCATTATGAGTCATTAAAGGTTATTCAGGATGCTTCCAGGAGTAGGAAGTGAATAAATAAATCAAATGCTAGTCTTATTTAGTTCAGTTTTACTGCAGCAAGAGCTAATCTTGTCTGTGTTGACGAAGGTGGAGCAGGGTGAAGAGTGGATGTGCACTACAGGGTGGTAAAAGCTTTCTTGGTGGGCACTTTGCTCTCTGAGTCAAAGAGGCGGCCTCATTACTATGCCACATAGGAAGTCAGGGGGGACCTGGCCCGGTGAAGTACACTAAAAGGAATTTGATGTCCATCCTACTGCAAACTTGATACGTGTGTGTGTGTGTGTGTGCACCAGAGGATGCAGGAGTTTCTAATTTAATTTTCATCAAGCACACAACATACAGTGGCACGCAGTAACATGGTGAAGCTTCTCTGAAAGAATCCAAAATCGGGGATGCTGTTACAGTAGATTGCATGTCTGGACTGAGTGAGTAAATCAAATTAAATTGACCCAATATTTGGTAAGGCGGAGACACAAGACTGTGGTTCAAGTGCTCTTGAGCTACAGCACTTAAAGATAACAGGAGAGGAGCCTAAACACTCTTAACAGCAGTAATAAAGAATTTTTTAAACAAAGAATAGAATTGTAACTAACACCAGTGCTGTTACTGTTTCAGTGTGTAAATACACACTTTTCTTTATATTTCTTTGTGCAGGGAAAGTTTTTTTGGCAAGTGAAGGTCGGCTACACCATTGGCCACAGCGTATCACTCATCTCTCTTACTACAGCCATTGTGATCCTCTGCATCTTCAGGTATGTAAATGTACAGTAAGACTTACAATTCTTTTTATGAAGTACTTATGTGATATGTAATTGCACTCACTTTGAATATGATTTCTAAAGCATTAATGTCTTTTCTGGCTTTATGTGACCCTCATTTAGAATAATGCTAAAAGAATGGAACAAAAAAGCAGTCACTGCTGCAGGACTCTTGTGAAGAACATTAGTATGAGCTATTATCTGCCAAGCACACTGACAGTGACATTATCCATGCTGGGTGATTTGACATGAACATTGTGACAAATTGCACATTTCTGTGTCACATGTCAAACATTTTTCTGTGGAATTTGATCGTCTCTGATCAGTGCAGCTTCACACCCGAGTATAATAGCAGGCTTAAACCAAGATGAAAGCTACAAATACTTTCTAAATGAAATGAACTATCACTCAAACTCTGCAGCACTTTAAGGGTTAGACATTTGTAATGTTGTGGGATAAAAAAGGACTGGCATTTTTGCTGCTTGATAAGCCAGGGGATGATTGCAACCTCCTCAAAAGCAATTACAGTTTTGAGGAGTAAGAATGAATGGACATTTCAAGAGTGACTCATAATACCGTGGATAATTTTTTTTTTTTTGAACAACTCCTTGCTCTAAGCAATTTGTCTGCCTGAGTTGGATGAGAGGTGAACCTTTCTCACCCAGAAATGTTGCAAAGAAATAAGAAAAAAAAATGTGTAGAAGTGTGAACAAGTACTGTATGTGTAAATGGGTGGGTCACATTTGTACACATTACTCTTATTCCTGTGTATTCTATTTTCCCCCTGAACACTGTAAATAATCTATTTACCGTGCGGCTGCAACAATCCCCACCCAAGAGCACGAGCTGTGAAATTATTCTTCAGCTCCCCTGTGTGCTCACTCCATCTCCTTCCATTCATACCAAAAGTTTGAATGATGATGCAACAAGTATTTTCATTTCTTTTATGCAAGCACCCACTCTTAGCATGCAACCACTAATTTCTCTCCATGGCCACGGTGATGGAGTTCAAAAACATCAATAAATAAATACTTTTTTCTCTTTTAAGGAAAGAAATTGCATTTTTTTGGTCCCATTTTTCATGTGCCTCGTTGAGGCTGTTGCTGCCACTGGCATTGGAGTGTGTGTTATTGAGTTAGTTACTGATAAGAGGCACTTTTCATGCTTGCTGCAAAGACAAGCAATAGGTGTGAAAGTGTGTCCACCTGAGAGTTTTGCTCACCGTCATGCACCCAAAGCCACAAGGCCAGCCAAGGTCAGGGAGATAAAAGGTGCAAAGGTGTGAAATCAAAATAACCCACTGATTTTTAGCCAGGAGGAGCATTATGACAGGGCATTTAGAGGTGAGGGGTAGCTTTGGGGTGTAGTGAGAGGTATTACAGCTATATGGTAGACTACACCTCTTCCTAAAAGACAGCACATGCATGAAAGGATGAAAAAAAATACCCACTGTTTGTTAAAATTTAGCTAAATGCCTTTTTATATCTCTCTATGTATATAGAAATTAACCTAATATTTTCTTCATGCTGATAGTATTATTTTACCTCTGGAAAATTTGAAATATTTACAAACAATTACCAGTGTGCTCGCAGCAATCAGCTTACTAAACTGAGTTGCATGGATCTTTCTTACCCTGGGTTCTGCCTTTCAGACTGTTCCCCTCCATTATAGAAACATTTTCCACAATGAACATTTGAACATGTAATAATCAGAATGGTTGTTGAGCTCATACAGAGTTTACAAGCCCAAATGTCTGCTGTGGAAAGAACTGCCAATAGGGTTTATTATCTGTTTTCATGTAAAATTAACATCTTCCTAAAAACTAAGTACACCGGCTTCCATTGGAAATGAGAGGGCAAAAAGCAGCCAGATGCTGCTAACCAGAAGCACTTGATTAACTGATCACCAGCAAGTGTGAGCACCACTACAAAAGCAGACGTTTTGGGAGTTTTCTGGCTTGGAACATTCAACTGTGTGTTAATGCAATGTCACAATCTTCCCAGGAGTGGACATCTCAGCAATTTCACCCCAAGGGCAGACTGTAAAATGCTCAGAGAAACTGCAAAAAACCAAGGTGCTACATCTCAGACTCTGCAAGTCTCAGTTAGCATGTCAAATGTTAAAGTTTGTGACAGTACAATTAGAAAAAGACTGAACAAACATGGCTTGTTTTGAAGGGTTACCAGGAGAAAGCCTCTTCCCTCTAAAAAGAACATGACAGCAGAGTTTAAGTTTGCAAAGTTGCATCTGAGCAAACCATAGACATCTGGAACAATGGCCTTCTTTTACTAACAGTGTGTATGCACAAATCTGCGCATACTCATTCACCAGTGCAATACTCACCATCTCCATTATTATGTGTACATTATTTTTTACAATGCGTATATCTTTATACATTCTCTCATCTGTATTTTTAATACACTTTCTGTATATATTTTGAGAAATTTTTTTTCTGTATACTTTATACGCACTGTTTTATTTTCTGTATATTTTTTTTAGATTATATTAGATTATATTTTTTATTTAGGAAGTTTGACTTTCTTTTGCATGGCACTGATCAGGAGTGGCCCTCCAATCTCATTGCTCACCCTGTATAATGACAATAAAGTCATTCTATTCTATTCTATAAATCATCAGTGATTTATCAATATTTTTGATGCTCATACTGGAAAGCTGCACCTTTTCTAGCTTCCTCTTTTTGATGCAATTGTTTTAGTTTCTTCAGTTGGATTTTCCCGCGCTTTCTTGCCTTAGACGTGCAGGCTTCTCTCTAAACTTCACCTGGAGACATGTTTCCTTATATAGAGAAATGACAGCATTGCAGTACACACACTGCACAAGCCTCTAAGTTTAGAATTATTCTGATTTACTAATGCACGTGCAGCCTATTTTATTCTTAGTGTGGTAAGAACAAATTAGACCAGTACACATTTTATAAATCTGATAGTTTTGCTTGTTTTTTTGTACAAGGTGAGTTCAGATGTTTGGCCATGATGTACAGTGCCACGTTTGGTGTAAAACCAAACACTAAACATTACACTCATACCAAATCTCAAGCACAGTGGTGGAGGGGTGATGACTTGGGCTGGTTTTCAGCTACAGGACCTGGATATCTTGCAGTCAGCCATGAACTCCTCTGTATATCAAATTATTCTAGAGTCAAATGTGAGGCTGTGCAACAGTATAATCTGAAGCGCAGCAGCAGATCTGAAAAAGAAAAGCATGAAGGTTTTGCAATGGCCCGGACAAAGTCCAGACATCAACCTGATTGAAATGTTTTGGCAAGACCTTAAGAGAGCTGTACATAAACAAATGCCTGCAACCCTCAATGAACTGCAGCAACATGGTAAAGAAGAGTGGGCCAGAATTCCTCTACAATGATGTGAGAGACAGAAGTCATACAGCTACAATTACTTCAAGTTATTGCTGCTATAGGTGGTTCTACAAGCTACTGAGTCATGGGGTGTATTCCACTTACATGACTGTATATTCTACGTTTACATATTTTTTTACATGTTTGCTTTTACAGATGTTTTTTAATAGATGACAGTTCCTCTTTATTTTTAATTACCCTGCACCACACCCGACCCATGTAAATATTAGGTACAGCACTCATACGCAAAAAAAAAGTTCAAATTTTCTATAGCTAGTCAGATGCTACATGAAAGAATAAAAATAGGCATTTAATGAAATAGTAGTTTCAGTTTACAGTGAGTAGATAACACCAGCATTATGGTAAAAAAAAAAAAAAAGCTGTGAAAGAATGTGAAAAGCTGTGGTGGATGATAAGAAGTTAAAATTAAATCAACGATTTCAAAGAGAACATTAAGTGACTGGGCATGTGCTGTACTCCAGCTGAATGTTTACCTGCCTAGATAACAACCACCTCTGGCATTAAAAATATATTAGGAACCTGCTTTTCCTAATCATTTCTCAAGTATGATAATGTAGTCAGCAGAAGAAGCGTTCAAGAACTGACACTTAAGGACTGCTTGTTTCTACTAATCACTGTTTATTTCCAAGGTGT
The DNA here is from genome assembly GCA_015108635.1 of Andinoacara biseriatus. Classification (NCBI taxonomy): domain Eukaryota; kingdom Metazoa; phylum Chordata; class Actinopteri; order Cichliformes; family Cichlidae; genus Andinoacara; species Andinoacara biseriatus. Next base: position 33,013 of record VUQJ01045474.1, read on the forward strand.
GTGAAGAACCATGAAAAACATTCATTCTAAATTTGATCCACCCACACAGTTTAAAACAAAGGAACTAAGGAGCTTAATTATGATTTAACTGTCTGAGTTGCTGTCATTTTAAGCTATTAACTCTGAGGACATTGATAATTAGTATGCAGGCCCTCTTTATTTCTGCGTGTCTTGTCCCTTTGTCTTGATCTGTTTTTGTGTATCTCTATTTCTATGTTTTCCAGGAAGCTCCACTGCACAAGGAACTACATCCACATGCATCTGTTTGTTTCATTTATCCTGAAGGCGATCGCTGTGTTCATCAAAGACGTGGTTCTCTATGAGGTCGGCGAGGTGGACAACTGCTCCTCAGGCTCTGTGAGTTAATGCTGCTGTTTGATCTGGGTGTCTTCAACTGGACAGCTTGGTCTCCTTGAACATCAAATAAGTTGAACTCAGTAAAGATTTCATTATATATTTAAACATCATTAAAATTTCTGTAAATCATTACAGGCAAGCTCTCACTTTCAGTGGTGTCTTTTAAAATGAAATAAAATAAACACAGAAATAATAGTGGGCAGAAATTATGATTAAACAGACAACACTAATCTGCTGACACCAAATGTTCAAAGGAACTATAGCTGTAAAATAAATATATTGAAGTAAATTATATAGTGTTTAGGCCTGGCTTTTTTTTTGTCCTCCATTTGTCCAGTTTTCCCATTTATTCTAAGGACACACTGCCAGGTTTTCAGCTAATAGCTACTTGGAACCTTGTTGGTGCAAAAATGTATTATATCTGTCATACTGTGTTATCTTTGGCATTTTTCATAGATTCAACTCAAGAAATGGGAACAAATGATGTGCTTCTGTGCCTAAAGATACAATTTAAAATAGTTTCTTTGCTAAGTTGTTTGTTATATGCACAGTAGACACATCAGTGGTTCATGCCTTGAGTTAGGTGCCTTCTTTTATACTTAAATTATTCATAGGTCAGTGTTAAGTGGCTTTAAAAAAAAAACATTACTCTGAAAATGGTCAAGTACAAGGCCTGGACTGAAAATGAGTGAAAAAGCAACCAATGCCCAAAGAAAAACTTTGAATGAACTTTGATAGGTTCAGATCATTTTATAAAACAAAGAACACTCTGAACTCCGGAGCAGAGACATAAACCTCCGCTCCTTAGTCAGAGAGGAAGTAGTTCTCAGCGCAACTTCCCAGCTTTTATTTCAAAGTAAAAGTCATGTGGTTTTACGAAAGCAGTTTTACAACATAAGTAATTAAACAGCGACCTTGGCTCTTCTTAACCTTATATGGTGGTGGAAAAAAAAACCCATGGAAGGTATACATTAGCCAAGGTGTATGTGACTTCCTGTGTGCATAAAATGTGTGCTTGTGAGTGTGTTTGTGTGTGTGTATATATCTGCTGTGGGGGATGTGTTTGTGTTGCAGGCTTGAAACAGACCATATAAGAGAAATGCAGTGACATTCTTTAAGGAAAGTCACTGCATGTCCTAATTTAAAATATAAAGAAACAACAGTATAATATAAAAACAACTTATGAAAACAGAAGATGTGATAACTCATAGGAAACCAAGATAAAAGTTCACATAATAATTCCAACAACCTTCACAAAGCCTTGAGAACTATTCAAGAGCACTTAAGAAAAATGAAAAAAAAAGTCTGGCTTTCAACGTCGTTACCATCACCCCCTCACACTGAGCCACAGTCCAGAGGCCGAGGAGTTGTGTGGCCAGTGAAAATGAGGTTCATGTTACAGAATGTGGCCGCATGATGAGCAGAAGCTCACTGTATTTATTATTGAGCTCTATGGTTGGCTGCACTGTGTTAATAGACCTGCTGGCTTGACAGGAGGGAGCTGCTGTCATGGAACATTTGAAAAAGACATTATAGAGACAGATTTGATGCTGCAGTGCTCACCGTGACCCCAGCATTAGTTTCATTACAGCTGTTAGCATTGTCACCGCTGTGTTTTTGAGTGTGTGTAGGTGTTCTGCATGCTTCATTCATTATCTCTTCTTCTACACCTGGATGTTTGCCCTAGATACACATCCGATTAATTCATGATACAACTGCTCTAGCAAAGCATATTAAAAAATGCATTTTTTAAGGTGTGAGTGTGTGTCTGTGTGCGGGTGTCTGTGTGCTCCCTGTTATTCCCTGTTTTTCCAGTAGCAAAATAACTCACAATTCATTTTAAAACTGAGCTCCCACAATGAATTTATATTAATTAGCATGCACAAAGCTAAATAATAAGGCCTAGGCAGCCTATCTGGGTCCATTTTTGTCCCAACATGCCCAAAGGGGATCAGTTCATAAGGGTTACAAAATGCCTGTCATCCCAATCCCAGCTGCTTTATTCAGTTGTCCCAAACTTTAACTCCATAAACAAGGAGAAAAAACACAAACAAAACAACACCCCCAAGTAATTTAGCCATTTTTGGATTATGTGTATATTGTCTCACCCATTCATATGAATGGGCTAACGTGTCCAAACCTTTGACTCATACTGGATCTCTTTGGAGACGGTAATAGCAAGATATTTCACACATTCATACATTCATACAGAGTTTAGATCCTTCAAAGTAGGTACGTTTTGCTTTGATTACAGCTTTGTACACTCTTGGCATTCTCAATCAGCTTCATGTGGTAATCAACTGAAATGGTTTTCCAACAGTCTTGAAGGCGTTCCCAGAGGTGCTGAGCACTTGTTGGCTGCTTTGCCTTCACTGTGCGGTCCAGCTCATCTCAAACCATCTCAACTGGGTTTATATTAGGAGATTGTGGAGGCCAGATCATCTGCCACTACACTCCATCACCTTCTTTCTTGGCCAAATACATAGCCAAAAATCTCAAATCTGGACTAAAGGACAGATTTCCACTGTTCCAGTGTCCGTTCCTTGTGTTCCTTGGCAAAAGCCACTCTCTTCTTCTTGTTGTTCTTCCTTAGAAGTGGCTTCTTTGCAGAAATTCAACCATAAAGTCCAGATTCACGCAGTCTTCTCTGAATAGTCGATGTGATGTGTGAGCAACTTAAACTCTGTGAAGCATTTAGGTGCGCTCTTATCTGGGGTGCTGCTAATTTGCGGTTTCCGAGGCTGGTAACCTGGATAAACTTATCCTGAGCAACACAGGTAACTCTTCCTTTCCTGGGGTGGTCCTGATAAGAGCCAGTTTCATCATAACATTTGATGGTCTATGGGACTGCACTTGAAGATACTTTCAACATTCTTGAAATTTTTCAGATTGACTGACGTTCATTTCTTAAAGTAATGACGGACTGTCGTTTCTGATGATGGACAGCTGTTTCTACTTTTTTTCTTATTATTATCATGGCTTTACTCTAGTGTACTCCATGTCTCATGTCTGTTACAGCTACTAAATTCCTCAATGTATTCACTCGTATGGGGTCATTTTTTAAAGGAGCACAGTTTATTGATTTTTCTTATCTGTCTGATGTCTTCTGTGTAGGATCTCTGTGTTGCTCGCTCTAAAACGGCTCATTCCATGTGTATCTGACCAGCAGAGTGAATTTAGAAACCCATTAAAGAGCAACGCATTTCAGCTCAGCCCTCCCACACCATAAGCAAAATCTGCCTTTTTATACATGTCATTGTCTAACAAGTTCAATAGTAGCACTGCCTGCCCAGCATTCAGCATCAGTAAACTGAATTTTGAATGAATTCATCCATCCTCACCCTAGCGCTGCGACTTCAGCCAAGCAGAAGAGAGCTGATTTTTTTTTTTTCCTGTGTTATGGAAATCTTGTGAATCCAGGCTCACTCGAGCAGGAAGAATACCCAGGAGACTCAGATGTCTTACGCAGAAACATTTTATGCAGCTATCATGATATCAAGGAGAATAAGCATGCCCACACAGGCTGTCAAGGCGTATTGTCACCCAGTTGAGAAGCTTATTCCTTATCAGGGCATCTACTACTCATAAATCTACTAATTCAGCACACTTGCCTCTCAGTCAAACTCAGTTCGGACTAATCTCAGAGGCTGCTGGGTCATTTTGTTCTTTAGAAAAACTTTTTTACATGCTGCATGCGCACTTCATTTTGTGTGTGTGTTGCATTATATAACATTTACGCACTTTGGCAGCTGTACCTTCAGTGAATGAGAGTCGGACACAGATTAGCACAACTTTTAAAGCCACCATTTACAAAGGTTTGCAAAAGCAGTGACTAACAGCTTTATTAGTGCAATATTTCCACATAATTTATAGATAATAAAAGAAGCGTCTGAGTAAATTTCTGCTGCAAAGTTATTAATAAAGGCACACAAAAAACTAATTAGCATTCTACCACAGTCTTAAGAGTCACAGTAATATAAAGAAACAGAAATGTGTAGCTATTTCCACCAACAGGAAATAAACACTGCAATATAGTTTTTCATTTTCTAAATGGAACCTTTGGCCACAACAGTGAATAAATTACACCGTATCATCTTCAATGTAAGACATGCGCTGTTAACAACATCACTGTATGAGTCATGCTTGTGTGTCCATTGCCAGGTTGGCTGCAAAGCAGTGATTGTGTTCTTCCAGTACTGTATAATGGCCAGTTTCTTCTGGCTGCTGGTGGAAGGCCTTTATCTGCATGCATTGTTGGCCGTTTCTTTCTTCTCCGAGAGGAAGTACTTCTGGGCTTACATTCTGATTGGCTGGGGTGAGAATGTCTTCTTTCACGTACTATTAAAGGGACCTGATAGAAGGTCAGCAGTATATGAACTACAGGTCGAGAACCTTACAGGTGGAACCATAGTAACTTTGGTTATGTACTTTTCATGCCCTCAGGAGGTCCAGCAATTTTCATCACAGCTTGGAGCATTGCTAAAGCCTACTATAATGATGTGGGGTGAGAGAAACAGGAAACTGCTAAACCTGAGTTGTGCTTAAAATGCTTTTTTTTTTTTTTCTTTTGCTTTGCTACATCTTATACATTAATACTGTTTCATGTCTTACCAGGTGCTGGGATATAATAGAAAACACTGATGTGTTCTGGTGGATCATTAAAACCCCTATTTTGGCATCGATTCTGGTAAGTTCATGAGCTTTAAGAACTTTTTCATGATTTACATCAACACTCACCAGCTAGAGGTCTCAAAGCAGAATTTTTTAAAGTAGCTGGCACTAAGAGTGAAAACATCTACGTCAGTTTTATTCAGCCCACGTGAGACTTTCCTGCCAATGAAATGAGGTCAGTAAGACCTGAGTTTTCATTCACTTTGGACAGTTGGCAGAACAATCACCATCAGTATGGCTTTTACTTTGTCAGTCATTGTCTCCCCAGCTGTTGTTTGATTATCCATCTCTGTATTTATTGTCTTAGTCTTCCCCTTGTCTCTTGTCAGAGTCTTGTTGTCTTTGTGTCTCTGTTTGTTCTGTCCAGTGATCCCTAGTTTTCCTTCCCCAGTGTAGGTTTCCTTTAGTTTTACTGTATTTCCTGCCTTGGTTTATTTCGTTAACACTTGTTTTCAGCCATAATAAAGGCTCGCCTTTTTAATTCCTGTCAGCCTGCTTCTGAGTCCTGCGTTTGCGTCTGCACCGCACAAACACACACACACACACACACACACACACACACACACACACAACGGTCTGTTTTCGCAAACCGTGACATTTAGTATTATGTGACAAGAAGTCTCCAAAAGGCGACGGTGCCCAGCCAACCCAATAATTCAATCCAGCATACTCTGTAAAACCACAAATATGGATTTTCACAGTGTGGTTTCTGTACTGAGCAAATTATGCAAAGTCTTTAGTGAAACTCAGACAGAAATAAGCTGTTAAAAGGAGCTGCATGCCTCTGTTTCAAGTCTGTTTCAAAGTCAAAATAGGAAGCTGCTGGAAGAAGTTTAAAATTTAGCATACAAATACGAAAGTAAAAAGGTAATTTCAAAAATGAGTTTCTCTTCAGTGCACTGATCAAATCCTCAAAATAATAAGAAAACTAAAGTGTGACAGCTCACATATCTACTAAGAAAAACAGACTAATCTCTGCATACGTAAGTGAAACACTTTTAGAGCGGTGAAGGACAGCAGCAAGAGTGAAAGAAGGTTTACAGGTTGGTAGTGAGACCTGCGATGATGTACGTTTGGAGACAGTGGCACTGAGAAAAAAACAGGAGGCCGAGCTGGAGATGATAGGACTGAAGATCCTAAGATCTTCGTTGCAGTGACCAGAATGGACAAGATTAGAAATGAGTACATCAGAGGGACAGCTCAGGTGAGCAGTTTGGAGACAAAATTAGAGAGGAGAGGCTTAGATGCTTTTTGACATGTGCAGAGGAGGGACAGTGGATATACTGGACAAAGGATGTTGAAGATGGAGCTCACGGGCAGGAGGAGAAGAGGAAGACTTCAAAGAAGATTCATGTGTGTAGTGAAGGAGGACGTGTAGATGATCTGCTGTAGCAAACCCCTAAAGGGAGCAGCCCGAAGATGGAGGAGAAGAAAATAATATGTGAATAACAAGTGTTGTGACTCATGGCACTCACTTCCAACACTCACAGCATCTGGGGGACAAAATAGAAGGTGGAAATTAATAATCATGATATAACTGTGCAGAACAGCACAGCACAGATTCATTCATTGTTGTCTGGTGTCACAGACTTGTGTCACAGATGTGCACAAACACAACAGTTAATATCAAGGATCCAGTGGGAGTGAATTAAATACTTTTTCAATATGAATACTGTTTTTCCTTGCCTGCCATGATTGTAACGCAGGTGCGACACAACACGACAAAACTCCCACCGCGCAACACTCTAATCCCAAAAATAATTTTAAGAAGTGTTATTCAGCCTCTGCTAGAGGATGGGGAACGTGGGTTTCCAATATTTTCACTGCTCTTTCACCACAGCGTGCAACAACAATGACAAAAACAAAAAAGCAAACAAATTTCTGCCTCTTTTAGTTCAAGTTACACGCTTTAGTTGCTGTTTCGTTGAGCCCATCTGTGTTTTTATATTAGCCAGTTTAAATGTTTTTTTTGGGCACTTCATCTGTTCTACAGCATAGTGATACATTCAAACACACCTTGAGTATGCAGGTGTTCATTCCTGATATGATATTTTTGCAAATGTGCATTGTAAGCAAAGTAAGCCCACAGATGTTTCTACTTTTTTTTTTCCTCCTCCTTTCTTTAGGTTTTCTCAGCTGAAGAGCCTGAACTTATCTCACAACCGTCTGGGTGTGTTTCCTGAGTGTGTGTGTGAGATCCTCACCCTAACTGAACTCAACCTCTCCTGTAACAGTCTCCACACCATCCCTGTACAAATAGGCAACCTTCAAAGGTGTGACATACTTATACTGACAATATATACATTGTTTTTGTTAGAATATGAAGGAATATGAAGGGATAGAAGTACGGACAAAATTCAGTTAGTTGTTAGTAAGGTAGGTGAAATGGATGAAGTCAGTATGTTTTGTCATGTACTGTAAAATAAGGCTAAATTGTGCACTCCTGTATTATGTGGGATGCTGTGCAATAAATAATGGCTATAACGACAAATTGTTGTAAGCAGATATTTCATCCACTCTCTGAGGTAAAAGAAAGCAAAACATGCCTGTTTTGTCCTTTTCATCTCTTGCAGCCTGCAGACGCTGTCTTTGGATGGAAACCACCTCAGCTCCCTGCCTGAAGAGATGGGTGGCCTGTTTCAGCTCAACAGCCTGGGGCTTTCCTTCAACAGCTTCTCTCACATCCCTGCTGTGCTGGAGCGATTGAGTGCAGTTGACAAACTGGCTATGGCTGGGAACAGAGTGGAGAGTCTGGAGTTGTGTACTCTGGTTGGAATGAGCCACCTGAAAAATATTGACCTCCGGTAAGAGGCCAGGGAGGAACAAACAGCTCTCAGCAGCTGTACTTCCTTTTGACTCATCTCGCTCTGTCTTATCCTCTGCTTACTCTTACGTACCTAATTGTTATTGAGTGGAATAATGCTGGGACAGTGTATGTAATATTTAAAAGGAGCCTGCCAATCGTCATTCTTTCAATGACTATGAGAATAATTCTACGCAGCCAATTATCTGCAAGTTCCTCTTTTACCTTTTTCTGTTACTGACTGTTAAATGTTAGCCAACCCTGGATTCACCTGAGGTGAATGTGAGAACGCAAATGATCGACATGGTTTTAAGTGGCCTTTAACCTGCTTGCTCCGTATCACATGGCTGATTGAGCCTGAGTGAGAACAGCACAGGAAATTGTCCAGTAAATTTACAGCAAGTGAGTGGGTGTCATGTGTCCTGCCTCTTCCTGCATGCTCTGTCCTGGGAGCACCCTTCAAAATATCAGCATATACTGTGTGTGCTGGACTATTAGTAGCTCATAAGTAACCACTGAGAAGACCCAAAAAAGGATGCAGAGGCTGGCGAGGTAC
>VUQJ01045475.1:0-12871 GCA_015108635.1 Andinoacara biseriatus
GTCGCCATGTGATAGGTTCAGATCATTTTATAAAGACAAGGAACAAACGCACAACTCTTATTTTACTTGCAAGGGAAGCTGTCCTCTGTGTCCCACAGAACACAGGGGAGGGAATCTTCACCGAGCCGCTGCCTCCCGCAGCTTTTATTCACACACATGCATACAATGAAAGTCACATGACTGGTATTTCCACCCAGTTACAGTCAGCAGTACTTTTCCAGTATACCCTATGTGACTTCACACAACCTAGTTGTCTGCCCTTTCATTTACATATGTGTGTGAGGTGTGAGGAGGTGTCCTTTGTTTTAGGAATTTCTGTGTGTGTGTGTGTGTGTGTGTGTTTGTGTGGGGGTGTGTTTCTGTGGGGGATGTGAACAGGACTGCAGTTCCTTCGATAGCTCTGTTTAAAAGTTTCACAAACACATCCCCATCAGAATGAACGAAACCACAGTAATACATAGAAACAACTTATGAAAACATTAGATATGATAACTCATAGGAAAACAAACTATAAGTTCACATAACACTTCCAACAGAGCCCCTTCAGAATGGCTACACTCGTCACCCTATATCTAAGGGAGAGGTCAACCACCCTAGACGAAAGCTCATTCCTGCTGCTTGTATTTGCGATCCTATTCTTTCAGTCACTACCCAAACCTCATGACCATAGGTGAGGGTAGGGACTTGGATTGACTGGTAAATCTACAGCTTTGCTTTTACGCTCAGCTCCCCCTTCACAACTGCAACAGACCGGTACAGCGTCTGCATCACTGCAGACACAGCCCCGATCCATCTGTCGATCTCCCGTTCCCTTCTCTCATCATCTTGAATAAGGTCCCGAGATAGCTGAACTCCACCTGGAGCAGAAACTCGTCCCTGAGCTGGAGTGGGCACTCCACCCTTTTCTGGATGAAGACATTAGCCTCAGACTTAGAGGTGCTGATTTTCATGCCAGCCACTTCACACTCGGCTCTTCCAATGCGAGCTGGAGGCCACCGCCTAATGAAGCCAACAGGACCGCATCATCCGCGAAGAACAGAGACGGAGGCCACCAAGGTGGAAGCCCTTCCGACATATTGCAGGCAATGCAGACCAAGCTCTCCCTGCAGTTGTACAGGGACTGAATGGCCTGCAACAATAAGCCAGACACCCCGTACTCCTGTAGCACCTCCCACAGGATACCCTGAGGGACACGGTTGAATGCCTTCTCTAAGTCCACAAAACACATGTAGACTGGATGGGCAAACTCCCATGGACACTCTATCATCCTCAAGAGGCTAAAGAGCTGGTCCAGCATTCTGCAACCAGGACAAAAACTGCATTGTTCCACCTGAATCCGAGGTTTGACTATCAGACGGACCCTCCTATTCAGCACCCTGGCATAGACCTTACCGGGAAGGCTGAGGAGTGTGATCCCCCAATATTTGGAGCACAGCCTCTGGTCTCCCTTCTTAAAGATGGTGACACTGCTCCAGATTACCACACTATGTTGCAGAGGCATGTCAACCAAGACAGCTCTACAACATCCAAAGCATTCAGGAACTCAGGGCAGATCTCATCCACCCTAGGGGCCCTGCCACCAAGGAGTTGTTTAACCCCCAGTTATGGACGAGTCATCCCCCCCAGACTCTGCTTCCATTACAGAGGGCATGTAAGTGGGGTTAAGGGGGTCCCTAAAGTATTTTTTCTACTGCCTATTATAGTTATTCAGATTTCAAGTATTTCAGGAACCCCTGATTGTTTAACTTATTTGAAAAATAAAAAAAAATAAATGTAAACAGCACAATAGACAATAAAGATAACTCCATTATATTTTATTTATTTTGGACATTGACCCCGTGTCTTTGAACAGGTGGGAGGAAACACACGCACACACAGGGAGAACATGCAAACTCCACAGAGAGAGGCCCAGGCCAAGGTGGAATCAAACCCAAGCCTTTCAGATGTTATTCTAATTGTGAGGCAGCAGTACTAACCATAGTGCTAACCACTGCGCCACAGTGCTACGTGAGTTTCATCCGGGTACTCTGGTTTCCTCCCACATTTGTAGCTTCAACTACTGTATACAACAGTAGTCTTTTCGAAAGTCCCATCAGAACGGTTTTTAAAGCTAGACACACATCGTTGTTGTTTGTGGATGTGATGTTGTCGCTTGTGCATGAGATTTACAGGCGTGCTGTAAACACGGAATACAAAGGTTCCGGCTCCAAACTTAAAAAAAAAAAAGTGATTCATCGTGTTAAAATCTTTAACGCGTTAAAATCTTTGCAATTAATTAATCGAAATTAACGCGTTAAAGTCCAGACCCTCATATATATATATATATATATATATAGGTCTTTAAAAATGTTAAACAAAACTAAGAATATTTTTTTAACAGGACAAATGCACAAGATAAAGTAATTTATTTATCATTTATAAAGCAGTTTATCATAAAAAGACTGAAGGCAAAAGGGCTTCTCAGCACACAAACCATTGTTGTTTTTTTTAGGCTAAAATATGAGACTGCAAAGTAAAGAGCCATCTGGGAGCCGAAAGAACCGAGCCTAAAGAGCCAGCTTTCTGAACAGAGGCAGACTTCCTATAACTACTGTCTAGTACTGTCAGTTCTCCTGTACACCTTATTTTTGTTGTTGTCCCAGTCTTGATGTTGTCTGCAGATGTCTTGTGTAGGACATTTAATAGAAATTTACACCACCTTGTCAGCTCTGAATTAGTGAATGAGCAGGTCTTACAATTCTCCCAGGGTGGGGCTAAAGTCTCACCAGAAAACAGCCAACTCTCCTGCCAATTTCTTGCCTAAGTCACTTGATAATCACAAATAAGTCCCTGTTTCTTTACTCAAGATGAATAAGGGCTGTCTATTGCCACCTGCCACTTTGACAATCGGCAGTTGAAGGGTCTGCATGTCACTGTTGTGGTGGGCTATTAGAGAAATTGTGGAGGTGGACGCACTTTTTGATGAGTCAGCCTATGGAGGTTAAAACTCTGGTGGTACGCTGTGGTCAATAATGACTCCCTGGAAGAACGTATGGTGGCTATGAAGGTAGAGTAGAGGGAACCACTGCAGGGGTGCAGTCCAAATCGACACAGTCTAAGGCTGTGAGGACGGATACAGACAACAGTTTATCTGAGATTTATCTGTTTCATCATTTTTCTTATTTATTCTTTTCCAAATCATTCTTTCTGATCCTGCAGTGTGTCATATTTCCACACATTTAATGTCTTCAGGTGACTTTCCATTTCAATAAAATCTTTTCATTTTTTCTTTGGCTTTCCTCTTTTAGTTTAAGGTCTATTTTTCCTTCCAACTACATTAGTTGTCTCTCACTGAATGTTCCCACTTGTGGAAACCTGAAATGTTTTACCCAAACATACATAGCACTCATAGGCCTGTCTTAATATTTTTACTTCATGTAAACAACATTTAAAGATGTGAAATCCATCTCTCTACTGGGGTTTTTCCTTTACAAGACTTATTTTCATGCTCACACGTAACTGGTTTTGTCTGTCTGGCACATTAATACTGCATTAATACTACAGACGCAATTGTCACTGCAAATCTAGGTTGTCTTTCACTGCAATCTGGTAAAAGTAGTCATAACAGCAATAAACCATAGGAGGACACAGTCCTCGGTTTACGTTCTCCCTGAGGAAAAATTCTATGTCCCCAGAATGTTGCATTTACTCAGCCCTGTAATGACTAATCTTTACACCAGGTGTGTGTGGGGGAAAATATCAAATTTCCTGTTCTTTTTCCATTTTGGATTTTAAGCAATTTATTTCAGATGCGTGGAGACAGAATATGGTAATATGGAGCCTTTCATTTAGTAAGGTCAACTTGACATGGAGAAGTAGCAGAATCTTAAAATCCTCCATTACAAAGGTTAGATGAGGTTGCAATGAACCATGGAACACTTATTATTAAGTATATAAGATAACAACAGTATTTAGAAGAATCACCAGTGGTTTTCACTCAGGCAATTGCAGCATTAATACCATGAAAAAGTCAGGCCACTGTGCACAGGGGTAGGTGCACATCTGGATTTGTGCAGAGATTTATGACAAGTGACCAGTGGTGAAAGTACTGTAAGCCCGTACAGTCCAGTACTGTATACCAGCAAAAGATTTTGTGCCAGTACTCAGTACCTGGAAGAGGAAGAGGGACTGTCTGTTGTAATGCCATCATTCAGAACCGGTCACAGCTGCAAAAAAAAAAAAAAAAAGTATATACACTTTTTATATGTACCTTTTTTTTTTCAGGGTACCAGGGGCACGAAGGCAGCCTGGTATACCAGGGGCACGAAGCTTGGTTAGAATACCAAGTGCATGAAGCTTCGTTAGGATATCAGCGGCAGTAAGCTTGTGTTGCTGTGGATTTGCTAAGTCACCGTTGGGGATCTAAAGTGTGGGTTCCCGGCATCTGCCGGAGGTGAAGGTTCTCCACTGTGCAAAAAAATATCGCCCAGCCAAAGCTCACCAAGCCAAGCAGAGTTGGAGCTCTGGGACTCCAGGGCTGAATGTGGCAAATTTTCCAAGGCCAAGGCTCATAGAGAACTGGAATACAACGTGTGACAGCCTCTGTCATGTAAGAACATGGCCGCTAAGGGAATTTGGCAAGTCAGATCCATAACTTCGGGATAAGGATTGGCTCTAAAGGTTGGGTCGGTCAGGCTGTGGAGTGGGGCTGGGCTCGCACTGTGCCTGGTGGAGCAGATGCCCTGTCGCCCTCCCCTCCATGCTGCTGGAAGCCTGGTTACGTGGCCCGCCTTGTGTTGTCCGGGTCCCCTCGTCCAGTCCGCTGTGTGTGGGGCAGAGGGCCTCCCTGAAGGGTTGCCCTGGCTGGCGCCTAGCAGCTGACTTAGAACTGACGTAATGTGATTTCTGCCCAGTGCTCTGAATGTCAAAATGAAGAAATTCAAAGAAATGCGGGTAAATGGTGGGAATAACTATGTCTCTCTTAAGGTAACCAAATGCCTCGCCATCTAATTAGTGTGCATGTGTTTGAACGAGACTCCCACTGTCCCTTGCTGCTAATCTTGTGAAACCACAGCCAACGGTACGGGCTTGGCAAAATCAGTGGGGAAAGAGGACCCTGTTGAGCTTGACTGTAGTCTGGCACTGTGAAGAGACATGAGAGGTGTAGAAAAAGTGGGATGCTTACCTGGTGAGGCAGGGAGGTGATACCTGAGCAGGCTCTTGCTACTGGTGTCAAGCACCTGGCTTCGCTGCCGGGCGTGACCTGCTCTGGGGACAGTGGCAGGTGGGGAGTTTGACTGGGACAGTACACCTGTCAAACTGTAACACAGGTGTTCTAACGTGAGCTCAGGGAGGACAGGAACCTCCTGTGGAGCAGAAGGGCAAAAGCTCCCTTGATCTTGATTTCAGTATGAATAACGATCGTGAAAGCGGGGCCTCACGATCCTTCTGACCTTTTGGGTTTCAAGCAGTAGGTGTCAGAAAAGTTACCACAGGGATAAATGGCTTGTGGTAGCCAAGCGTTCATATTGATGTCGCTTTTTGATCCTTCAATGTCGGCTCTTCCAATCATTCACCAAGCGTTGGATTGTTGGATTGTTTACCCACTAATAGGGAATGTGAGTTGGGTTTAGACTGTCGTGAGACAGGTTAGTTTTACCCTGGTGATGATATGTTGTCGCCATAGTAATCCTGCTCAGTACGAGAGGAACCACAAGTTCAGACATTTGGTGTATGTGCTTGGCTGAGGAGCCAATGGTGCGACGCTACCATCTGCGGGATATTGACTGAATGCCTCTAAGTCAGAATTCTGCCTAGACGCAGTGATATCGTAGCACTGTGGATCTTCAGTTGGTCTCAGGGCCCAGTGAAAGAGAGCCGTTCATCCCATCAAGGTACAAGGGGCATGTGGTCAGCTTGATTCAAGCTTTTGTCAGATGGGCGGGCCGCCATTAGCTAATTAAAGATCATCGGAGGCACCAAAACTCAGGAAATCATCAAACACAACTGGAATTAGTTAATGTTTAGCATTTTTTTTAAAGATTTTTTTTTGTATTTTAGCCTTTATTTGACAGAACAATACAGAAAGAGTGTGTTTGTGATTCAAACCCGGCTACAAACTCTACCCTTCACCACAGGATGAGTAACCTTCTCAGCCACGTGAGATATAGCTGCATGTTTGTTTTTTTTACTAAAAAATTTAAATTCTCAAAACTTAAGTCTCCTTTCAGTTTCTTGTGTGAGCAGCTACTTGACAGTAATCTGAATATATTTTAGGTTTTGGACTGCTTGTTGGGCAACACAAACTCCTTTTTTAAAATGTAATTTTATTGCTTTGTGTTATGCTTAAGTCAAATTAAGACCCATATGCAGAAACTTTTTTATTTTTAACAAAAAAAACCAGAATGTAACCACAAAAGAGACACAGAATGCACACAAACAAAGAGAGCGAGACAACAAATGAAACTAAACGTTAAAACACACAAAGGAGGTGAACATGGAAAACTAGAACTGGAACCATGAAACTTCTGAATGCTAAACAGTGACAGTCATTTCCTTCTCTGTTCATTGAGGAAAATCTCTTTCACAGTGCTCCACAGGACTTTCAGGGCAATGCCAGGCTGAGTGCAGAACATCATACTGCTCATACAGTATTTCAAGGGCTGACCAGCTTTTCATCAATTTTAGCCTGTTTTTTAGTTTTTTACTGTGGCAGCTAATAATCATGTTATGTGAAAATCTTGATTTTGAAAGTAGCTTTGAGTGGACCAGAGACCACTTGTTACCTGAAATGGTAAATGGACTAGTTCTAATATAGCGCTTTTCTACTCTGACTGAGCACTCAAAGCGCTTATACAACACGTCTGCATTCACTCATTCACACCCATTCATACAAGCACTTCTATCTAACAATCACACACATTCACACTTCCAACGCGTCGGAGAGCAACTTGGGGTTCAGTATCTTGCTCAAGGATACTTTGGCATGCAGCCCGGAGCAGCCAGGAATCAAACCTCCTAAGCTACAGCCACCCCTGAGAGGTGAGGACCATTCTTCAAGGACTATGCCATAGTTTCGCCATCAGTCTTCAACCTATCCCAAACACAGCCAGAGTCCAACCTCACTAAAATGCCTTGCAAAATGGGCAGTCAGGCCACCCAAATATGGAATGGTAACCTCATCAGACAGACAGCGGAAAAATGTCAGCAAATATTAGCCTAAATTAAAGTGTGATGTTACACTGATGCACTTAAATCAGCCAAAAGCTCTGTAAAGTAACTACATCTTTGCCTGAATTGGTGTTTGTCCTTTTCATCATTCTGTGCTCCTCTCCTGCTTTCCCAAACATCTGGTTAGGTTTTTGTGTTTTTGCCTATAATTGATTGAGACATGCAGCAAAGGGTAGAGTCCAGCAGGGCTTGGTACACAGTGCTGTCCTTGATTCTACGTTGGTAAGGGTGAACCACAGTTAGGGACGAATAAAAATGACTCAGATGAAATGATCAGTTTCAGTTCAATAAAGTTAGATGATTGCCTCTAATTTGAGTTATTCAAATGACCTGCATACAAATTGTTGTTTTGGAGGAATGTTGCAACGCATGTTGTTACCTATTAATATGGCCATGTAAGACGGCTATGTAAGACAATTTTTCTTTCTTGTCCCATAAATTCTTGTGGTAGTGGGTTCTACTTGCAGCAGTTCTTCAGAGCAGAATGAGTAAAGAATTAGTTGATGTAGGTGGAGTCTGTCTAACCGTGGAGAAGGGTCTCTGTGGAGATTGTGATTTTTCCTGAATAAAAGCATAAAGGGAGACAGCTACAAGCAAATTATATAATGTACTCAAAGACAAAAAGTACTCCATGTTTTTTAATTCTCATTTATTAGTTATGTAATTATTTATTTAGGTTTTTTTTTTAGCTTTGTATCATTTAATGTAGTGCTTTTAAAATGTATGCATGAGACTGGAAGCATCATATCAACTTTCTGCAAAAATCTCCTCTGCTGACATCATCTGCAATATTTGGCACTCTTTTATTTGCTTGTACCTTTGGCAGCCAGATTTTATGGTTGGTTTTACGTGGACGTGAATCCTAACATTTCCTCAGATGATGCCAAGAAGGCAAGATTTGTGTCGGTGTCTTCTCCTTTAAAGATTTGTTTATGTCACCCTCTTTGTCTTCCTGGAGCTTAATATCAGTGCTATGTGTCACAAGAGTTAAACTATATACTGTAGCTATATAAACAGAAGCAACAGCTAATCTCTGATGATGTCACCACTTTAAAGTGTCTACGCAATGCAGACCTTTACGCAGACAAGAAAGCTGGAATGCTCAGCTCATTACCCTGATGTGTTACTGTTTGAAAGACTGTGGCTGGAGAATGCTGTTGAAGTTAATGAAGAGCATTTGTTTACAGTGATGTGAGTGGTCTCCAAGAAAGAGCCGTGTCTGCTTTTTGTTTTGTTTTTTCCGTTGAAAAAAACTTAAGAAGTTTTTTTATTTATTTATTTATTTATTTATTTTAACAATGCTAGCTGTTCTCCAAACTGAAATTATTTGGATGGATTCTTGCATGAGAGGGAGGCAGGTAAAACAGTGAAGATGCAGAGAGCAGAGGTAGTGCATTTAAATACCTGGGCTCAATCAGGTATTAAAGAGGAGGCATCCTACTTAGATGCTCAAACCACCTTCCTTTAGATGCGGACGTAATCTACTCTGACCCCTCACATGGAACTGAGTTCCTCAGGCACCCTTTGGCGGAAACCCATTCTCCTTTCGGACAGCTCCTGACCATAGATAAGAGTAGGAATTTAGATATCCCACTACAGCGACTGACAAAGAAAGATTCACATGACCCCTATGAGAGAAAGATCAAGTGGACATTTACCCTGCCCTGGACAGAGTTTCAAGCCAACAGTAAGTTGGACTCGTTTCCGGTGGGTGTTGGAGTACACCAGGGCTGCCCTTCGTCACTGATGCTGTTCAGAATTTTTATGGACAGAATTTCTAGGCGTAGCCAGGTGGAGGAAGGCTTCCACCTTGGTGACCTCAGAATCTCACCTCTGCGTTTTGGCGGATGATGTGGTCCTGTTGGCTTCATCAGGCAGAGGCCTCCTGCTCACACTAGAGCAGTTTGCAGCTGAGTGTGAAGCGGCAAGAATGAAAATTAGCACCTCTAAGTCTGAGGCATCATCCTCAGCTGTAAAAGGGCGGCGTGTCCACTGTGGGTCAGGGACGAGCTGCTGTGCCAAGTGGAAGAGTATAAGTGTATTGGGGTCTTGTTCATGAGTGTAGGAAGAGGAGAGTGGGAGATTAGACTGGTTAACTTGGATCCCTAACTCTACAATAAAGGTGGACAGTGCAAATACGATAGCGCCCCAATATTCCTATTAAGGGAAAAATTATGGCAGGTTGAAAAAATTATTCCTTTTCCTGAAATTGACTTTTCTTCAAGCACCAAGAGCAAGATGACATCACTGTTTTTTAATGAATGGTCTTAGCAGTAACTAAATGGAGTGTACCCCCCCCCCCCCTTACCCCATGCTGAGTTGTAACAACTCTATTGATTCCCTAACTCATCAGGATGTTTGTTCAATATTTTAGTTTCTGGCCAAACACCGGGAAGCATTTCAATCAGCCTCAGCTCTTATTTTTTTATTTTTGTTTACTGATAATTAGTAAATGTTAATAAGTTAGTAAATAGACAAATTTCCCACTGGCCTTGAATGCAAAGCACCACTGTGCCTACTGTAAGTACATCTGCTGGCGTGGCTGTGGATTCATTTTCTCAAACTAACAGTGACAAACATGTATGACAAACGAGTTGCTTCTTTTTTGACCTGTATTGTTTGTCCTTCAAAATCTAAACATTTACTCGAGCTGTCATGGCTGATGTCCGCTGCCCTGTGTCTCTGTGGAGAAGACATATTTTCATAATGATCATCATCTCGGCATCCCTGGACTCCGATGTTTGTTGGCAGTCAGTCAAATGGAGATCATAAGGAGCACCTGCAGTTCTTCTGTTTATTTGACATTCATACTTTTGAAAGACATATTTCAAGGCAATGAGGTTAGAGCAAAGGATACTTTGCAGCTGTCAACTGAAAACAGAGTGGAATGGGCTCAAAGTGAGATTATTATTCAATGTGCTGGAGAGATCCAGCAATTCAGACACAAACCAAGTCAAATGATAATCTGTCTGAAGTATGATCACCAACATGGATATCAAAAGTGTGTTATTTGTTTCCCCTATAAGAAATCAACGTTTATTGGTTGCAGTTGTAAAAACTCTTAGAAACTTTGTACACAGCACATCGGTTCTTTGTGAAGATGAAACAGTTATGAGTTAGAGATGAACAAGGTGCTGGAATCATTCCTCAGAGATTTTGGTCCATGTTGACATGATTACATCAAACAGTTGCTGCAGATTTGTAGGAGGCACATCCATGATCCATGATGTGATCCCATTTGCCCCCCCCCAACAACAACAACCTGACGAATGGTAACTGGCACCAGATAATAATTATTACATATGCTGAATCTCCCTTTTATAACACAACTGCTGTATAAGCACAGTTTTTTTATTTTATTTTGTCACCACCACCTTCTTCAGAACCTGCCATAAACCTTGGTAGTTTCTGCCATTCTGTTTATTATACTCTTGAGATCTTTCCACAATCCTGCCACATTAGGTCATTTTAGTCTCAGGAACATTTACAGACCCCAACACTGCAGGCCACCGCTGCACGGAGTAACAGCCACCACACCCCACCCCACCCCACTCCACTTCATCTGCCTTCCCTTTACTGTATGAGACAATCAGTTGTGCTAAATCATAGCCCGTCTTTCATCTGTGCTCACTGTCAAACTAGACGACTGAATACTGAGGACTGAACTGCAGCTGAAGTAACACAGACAGAAGATCAAGAATACTTGACTTTAATAAGTCACTTGATTCTGAGAAAGGGTGTGCAATGTTTTATCATGTTCTTGCATGTTATCACGTCCCACACTGGCTGATTAAAAGCTTGTTAGGATTGAATCTGGGTCAGTCCCTGGGGTCTTGTCAATACATAATTAAAAAGACAGGATACAGTCACACTTCTCGTGCGCTCTCTGCACGATAGACCAAAGTGGTGTGTCAGGAATTGCTGTTGCATCGTACTGGGTTAACAATGGCATACAGTGGCATAATAATGTTAAACATGCACATTTATTATCCATGATTTCCTCTGAACACAGTGATTTTCACCCAGATGGAGGCTGTGTGCTTTGTAAGAGAAAAAGGCATGACAGTCATTCTCTTGCACACAAAAATATTGCATGTGTTTATGGAGACAGGTTATATTATTATATATTAGAATATTTCTATTTCCAAAATAGCAGCATTTCACTAAGATACATCAGAACTCCTGCAGCGTCCAGGACTGGACTGTGTTTTATTGGTGTTGTTGGATCAGGTTCTCTTGTTCAACGATTTCCTGACAGAATCTGAGGGTCTTCCAGGGTATCCTGGGGCTTGTTGTTTTTGGAAAGACTCTTGGAATTAAGTGAGGGAATGTTTATGGTCTGAGCTTTTATATCCATTACACAATTAATGAGATTGCCACAGGACATCCACACAGAGAAAACTGGTAAACAGATAGCAGTCTATCTTCTCTCCAGGTCTTGCAAAAAAACAAGTATTATAAATCAGGGTGGCTCTAAGACTGAATTTGTTTCATAAAAGAGTCTGTTATTAAAGGTGCACTTTTCAAGATTTTAAACATTCCAGATAGTGGAGTTCATTACCCTTGCTTTTACTGCTTAATATTTGTAAAGATGACTTGAAAATGGTCAGGAGAACACTGTGAAAAGGTACACTCAATAACTACAGAGCTTTAGACCGCCGCTGATATTAACATCACCACAAAGACTGTGTGCTGAGAGCTTCATGGAGTTGGTTTTCATGGCTGAGCAGCTGTATGCAAGCCTAACATCACCAAGTACAATGCCGAGCACTGGATGGAGCATGAAAATGCTGCCACTGGACTCTGCAGCAGTGGAAATGTAGTCTATGGATGGACGAATCATGCTTCTCCATCTGGTTAGTCTGATGGACGTGTTTGGGTTTCCCAGGAGAATATCACCTGCCTGACTGCACTGCATTAAGTATAAAGTTTAGTGTAAGAGGGATAATGCTATGGCAGTTATTTTTCCTGAGGTTAGCCTGGGCTTCTAAAGGAAAAGGTCATTTTGGAAAATTCTATGCTTCCAACTTTGTGGGAACAGTTTGGGGAAAGAGCTTTTCTGTTCTAGCATGACTTCCTCCCAGTCCACAAAGCAATGTCCATAAAGGCATTGTTGGATGAGCATTGGGTGGAAGAACTTGACTGGCCCACACAGACCCATGACGTCAACCCCATCAAACACCTTTGGAATGAATTAGAGCGGAGACTGGAAGCCAGGCCTTCTCCTCCAAAATCATGTCTGACTGCTCAAATGCTTTTCCAAGTGAATGTGCAAAAATTCCCACAGACACAGGCCAAACTCTTCCCAGAGGAGTAGAATCTATTATAGCTGTGAAGGGGGGATCAACTCTATATTATTACCTTGGGATTTAGAATGGGATGTCATACAAGCTCCTGTAAGTGTAATGTGTAGGTGGGCCTAATTTTTTGCCCATATTGTTTAGTTTTACAAGACACATAAAACAATGAGGTATCACGTGTTTTTAAGCAGTCTCTTTCAAAAATTTGATAAGGCTTTCTCAGCTTGAATCATCCAGGAGTCTTTTACAGTGGGTCATCCAATCTGTGTTAACTGAAGCTTATCAATTTACAACAACTTATAAACTTTATAAATACAATTTAAATAGGGAGGTTTAATGAGAGGGTATTTTGCAAATTTTAG